>CAUYQV010047120.1:0-17430 GCA_963574575.1 Galagoides demidoff
CCCAGCTACTTGGGAGGCAGAGGCAGGAGACTCGCTTGAGCCCAGGAGTTGGAGGTTGCTATGAGCTGTGATGCCATGGCACTCTACCCAGGGGGATAGCTTGAGGCTCCGTCTCAAAAAAAAAAAAAAAAAAAAAAAGAGTGCTGAGTCTGGGCTCGGTGCCTGTGGCTCAATCCTTCTTGCACCCCATCAGGAAACTCCATTTTCTTCCATCCTGCCCTGGGGGAATGCTGGTTAGGCCCAGGCAGGGGTCCCCATATTGAACTCTGTCTGTCCCTCTCTGTACCCTCATCTGCTCAGTGCCCAGGCTTTGGCCAGGTGGGGGCTGTGTCCTAACACCTGGCTGGGGCTCTTCCTCCTTTCACCCCGGTGCCCTCAGCTCAGCTGTGTGGATGAGCACATATGGACTAACAAACTGGGGGCTGTGGGTCCAGGGAACTCTGACTCCCCCATCTGCCCCTGGAAATTTCTTGGGTCACAGGCTCTCAGGACAATAGCTTCTGCCCAAGGGGCCCTTCTCTACTTGGGAGGGCTTGGACACATTGGTGAAGGTCCCTTCACCACATACTAGGTGGTGGGAGCTCTCCTCTACCCTCTTGTAATGAGGATAGGGCGCCTAGAGAGAGGTGGGAATCTGCCTAGGGTCATACGTCCCTGCACCCAGATCTTGTCTGATCTCAGAACCTAAGCAGGATTGGGCCTGGTTAGTACTTGGATAGGAGAGAGGCAGGACTCAAAATTGTAGATGTGGCTTTGCTGTGGCTTTCCCTAGTGGGCAGGGAGGGGTTCCAACCCAGCTAGTGTGGCCTGCACAGCACCCTCTTCCTTGGCACCTGGGTGGCACAGATGCTTGACCTTTCAGCTCTGGCCCACGGGGAGGCTAGTGAGACTGTGCTGTCACTCCAGAACCTTTTGTGAGGATGGCCAGGTGGGACTGGGCACTGGCAGTTCATGGGCCAAGTGCATTGGGAGAGTCCTGGGCAGAGACTGTGTAGGGCTGTCCCCCTAGTACAGACCTGTCAAAACAATAGTGTCCCAGTCTGCAAAGGTAAAGTCTCCTCTGGGGGAGGAACTGATCTGTGAGGCCCTTACCCTGCCTAGGGAGACTAAGGTGCCTTGCGTTGAGGTCTTTCCTGACCCACAAAGTCTTGGGAACTGTGGGTATTTTCTGTGGCTACCTGAGACATCATCCCCGAAACTCAGCGTCTTAAAATAACAAGCGTGTCCAAGGGTCAGGAATTAAAGTGGCTGAACTGAGCTGTTAGAGTTTCCAAGGGCTGCAATCAGATGCTGACGGGGCTGCCTCATCTGAAGGTCCCCCTGGGCTGGAGGAGCTGCCAGTGCTGCAGCTCCTATGGCTGGACAGGAGGCCTCGGTCCTCTCACATTGCTGCTTGAATGTCTGTGGCCACTAGCTTTGGGAGCAAGTAAGGCAAGACAGCTCCACCTTCTGAAAGGACAGAATCACAGTGTATGGAGGCTTCAGAGGATCCCCACCCCTACCCTTGACCCTGGGAGGAAAGGGAGGCTGTTAGGACCATACTCCACAACCACTGGGCCCCAGGACTGGCTGCCACTCCTCCTCCCTGACTCTGGAAGCCTTTGGATGACACCCCTCCCAGGTAGACCTCAGCCCATTGGGAGGAGCCAAGGATGAAAAAAAGCCTAGTGCCCTGGGTCCAAGGTACAGGGCCTGCCCAGGGGAGGCTGAGCTACCACCTCTCTACCTGCCACAGGCCACGCTTTGTGACTCCTGCAGTCAAGGCCTGGGAGCTCAGGAGCAGCAGGCGGTGGGGGTGAGCAGCTTAGGCAGCCCCCCTGCTTGCCTTGGCCTCAGGGACTGTCTGGTGTAAAGCAGAGTCCTTGGACAACATATCTGCAAGGGTCCAAGCGGGAGGATAAGGCCCGAGGCCCGGCAGGGCTACAGCATGTTTGGTCCTCTACTTTCCTAAATGTTTCAGTCTTCCGATAGGGATCACAGATCACCTGTTGTTCATTTTTTTCTTTAATCAAGTTGAAGTTCATATGACACATGATTATCATAAGCAAGCAGCTCCATGCCATTTAGTGCCCTCACAGTGTGGTGCAACCACCAGTGCTCTCTAGTCTCAAAACATTTCGTTACCCCATAAAAACATCCTGCACCCATTAAGTAATCACTACCCTCCCCCATTCCATGGGCACCACCCATCTGCTTTCTGTCTCTGTACACCTGCCCAGTCTGGAAATTTCATACAAAAGGAATCACACAGTGTGGAGCCTTCGTGACTGAGGATGATGTCACGGCAGGGCATCCTTGCAGTAGGTTTTATCAGTTTTTCATCCCTTTTCATGACTGAATATTCCACTGTATGTTCAGTGGATAGACCAGGTCATATTACCCACTCATCTGCTGATGGACATTTATGTCCTTACCACTTCTTGGCTGTTATGAATAATGCCGCTGTGAAAATTCAAGTCCAAGTGTTTCTGTGAACAAGTGTTTTCATTTCTTTTAGGTATATGCCTAGGCGTGGAATTGCTGGGTCCCATGATAGTTCTGTTTAATTTTCTGAGGCACGGCAAAACCATTTTCCAATAGCCGGGCATTGTACTGGGTGCCTGTAGTCCCAGCTGCTTGGGAGGCTAAAGCAAGAGAATCGCTTAAGCCCAAGAATTTAAGGCAGCTGTACACTACAGCACTCTACTGAGGGCGACATAGTGAGACTGTTTTGAAAAACAAAAAAACAAAAAACCATTTTCCGTTCCCACCAGCAATGTATGAGGGTTCCAATTTTCTCGTTATTTTCTGTTGTCTTCTGGGGCCTGGAGGAGTTTTGTTTTTTCAAAGATGGAGTCTCCCTTTGTTGTCCAGGCTGGACTCATACAGGGCTCATACAGTCCTCCCACTTCAGCCCTGCCAAGTATTTGGGGGCTACAGACTTGCACCGGATGCCCAGCCTGTTGATGCATTTTGAGTTACTTTTGTAAATGGTGTGAGACAGAGTCTGACCTCACTCTTTTGCATGTGGTTATCCAAGTGTCTCTGCACCATTTGTGGAAATCACAAAATTAAGCATGTTATCAGCCTGTTCCCATGCTTATCCTGGAATGGCCTACATGGGGCAGGGGCCTCTCTCTGTGTGGCTAGAAGTTGCCCTGAGTCCCCTTCCTACTCCTCGGAAGAGTGGAACCTTACTCTATCAGGCCTCGAGGGCCCCCGGCATCACCAGCTCAAGCTGGAGCCCTTGAGGAGCACAAAGCAGGAGGCAGCCTCACAGGGCACTGGGAGAGGAGCAGCCCTCCTTGGCAAAAGGGTGTGAGGCCTGGCCTGGGGCAGCCAGCGGAGACACAACCCAATTCAGGAGCAGGCTGGGCAGGTAGTCTGATGGGTGGTGATACTGCCCTTTTCTCTGGACTCAGCCTTTTGGCCTGGAGGCTGGACAGGGAGTGGCCCTGAAAGTTTTTGTTCCCACCCACCCTTGCTGTAAAAGGCAGCCCCCTGCCCTGTGGCTCCAAGGTCTTGGGGTACTATTTTCCCCCTTACTTCAATCCACCTGCCCTGTGTCCTGCCCCTGCCGATCCCAACCTTCCTCTGTCCCTCTTTGGAGCCCATCTAGGCCTTGGACTTGTCTTGGGGGTGGAGGCCCTCACTTCCCTCACACTGCCTGCATCACTGCCCTGTCCTCCCCGGGTCCCCAAGACCTACTGGGCCCACACCTTCCAGGCCCCACAGGTGGCCATTCTAGCCTCAGCCAGCCCAGGGCCCTGCTGCCCACGGGCCTGTCCCTCTTCCACACCCTCCCCCCCACCTCGCTCCCTGCACAGGGGCAATGGGCTGTGGGCTGTCACCTATCCTTCCTTCACCTCTGTCCACATCTATAGAGTTGAAAGGAACACAGGTGGTTTTGCAGCTACAGGGGAGACCAAGGGAACAGGCATGCCAGTGGCGACCAGCCAGAGGAACCTCCTCAGGGGGCAGCTAAGTAGTCCCCCCTCTTCAGGGAAGGCGAGTGGGGACGGCTGTGGAGTATGAGAAGCCCCTGAGGCAGCGCAGTAGCTCCCTTGCTAGGTGGCACCTCCAGCCCTCCCACAAGCTCAGCAGCCACTTGTACTTCATAACAGGTGCTGCTGCCCAGCAATGCCCTGTCCTCGCCCCTCCAGGTCCTCCTCATCTGCACCTCTGAGGGCTTTCCTGTGTCTCCTGACCCCATGTGTGGGCCTGTCCCCGTTCCTCTGCTCTCCATCCACAGCTGTCTGGGGATGGCCTGTCCATTTTCACAGCCCTCAAGGCCATCCTCTCACTGGGAATCCCAAACTTCCCCTGAGCCCAAGCCCCTGAGGTCTCAAGTGGGACTAGCCCACCCCTGCATCTCAGGTCCCCTTGGCCCCACTTTCCCTGGCTCCCCAGGTTCAGGCTCCTTGAGGCCAGCCCCTCCTAGGGGCTGAGAGAGTCTTTGCCAGCTCAGTATCTTGCCCACCCACTGGCACCCACGGCCCACCTGACCGCAGGCCCCATCTTCCCTCCTTGCCTAGAACGTCCTCAGGTCTCCCCTGCCCAGTGGGCGACCCCAGGGCCCCACCCAGTCCTTCCTGAAATCTCTGGCAGCACCTTACCCTCAGGGCCCCTGCACCTGCTGAGGCACCCCAGGCCTAAGCCTCCTATGCCTTAGCCCCTCCCCAGTGACAGGCTCGGGCATCTTGGCCATCCACTGCCTGGTGGCACCCAGAGCTTATCACTGTCAGGCTTGCGACTATCCCACAATCTCAAGCTGAAACACCCCAGGCCGAGGGGGCAGAAGTCATAAGACCCTCCTGCCCCTTGCTATGGCCTCATACAGGGCCTGGCACGTGGGGGTCCCTGAAAGTCCTCCTGGGCACACTTGGCCTTCATAGACCAGATTCAAGAACCTGAGGACAACAATGGGCTGTGGCCAGGGGCCTGGGAGTGGGCCTGGGCTGCCAGCCAAGCTCTGCCTGCCAGCCAGGGAGGGCCAGGCCTTGTACAACCTTTCTGGACTATAGAACCACAGGGTACCCCATGTCTTACCCCTGTGACTCAGCACCAAAACTATGGCTCCTCCTGGGGGTGCAGGGAGGGCCATATGGCCAGTATCTCCACATGGTTAGGATGACAGTGAGGCACACAGGGTGGTGTGAAGGAAGAGATGCAGGGAGGCCAGGGAGGCTGAGGTGCAACCTCACCGCTTCCCCTTCAGATTCCTCATTTTTACCCCAAGAGGAGTAGTTAGTTACCCTGTGAAAATGCCACAAGAGGCCTGGGGTGCACCAGCCCCCCTCAAACCACCCACCTCCTGCTCACAGGTACCATCTGTGCAGCGAACAGGAAAGCCACAGAGAGCAGATGCCAGCACCCTGGATGAAGATGGCCTTGGCAGCTGAACCCTATGGGTTCCCCTGTCGGGCAGCACATCTGTCTCAGACTGGCATTGGGGAGTGTGTCCCTCGTCTTGTTGGTGTCCACACTAGGAGCCCTGGAAGCCCCAACTCTGCCTCCAGGTCTTGACCTCTGGGAAGTGCTGATGGCATGGCTCCTGCTGGGGGCTGGGGCATTCCTTTTTCTTTTTTCTTTTTTTTGCAATTTTTGGCCAGGGCTGGGTTTGAACCTGACACCTCTGGCATATGGGGCCGGTGCCCTACCCCTTTGAGCCACAGGCACTGCGCTGCTGGGGCATTTCTGATGCTGCCCCTGGGCTTCTGATCCATTGGGTTGAGGTTGGTCTTGCTTGCCCCCTTCTTTTCATAGCAGCCACCTGCCCTCAGTGGCCCAGTTTGCAGGGCATCACCTGGTTCATCTGGCAGAGGATGGGAATGAATGCAAAGTATCTCCCTCTGGACTCCCCTGTCCAGGTCCGCTTTTCCTTGGGCCCTGGCAGGGCATTTGGCCAAAGTTCTGTGCCCATTCACTTGTCCACCTAGAGCAGTCTCCAACACTGGGCCCTGGGACCAGGGGCATCCCTGGCCCCCACTGTCCCCTCTCACATCTCGGCTCCTCTCCCGCCCCCAAGGCCTGGGAGCTGGAAGCTCTGATGGGGGTGTTCCTAAATTGAAGGGGAAGTGACTCGCTCTAGCCTGTTTAGGTGGGTGCCTAACAGGATATCCAGCCCACACCTCCTGTCCAGGATCCTTGTGCTATTTTTTATTTTTCTGTTTTATTTTGAAACAGAGTCTCACTTCATCACCCTCAGTAGAGTGCAGTGGCATCACAGCTCACAGCAACCTCAAACTCTGGAGCTTAAGTGGTCCTCTCGCTGGGACTACAGGTGCCTGCCACAATGCCCAGCTGTTTTTTGAGATGGGATCTTGCTCTGGCTCAGGCTAGTCTCGAACCTGTAAGCTTAGGGCAACCACCTGCCTCAGCCTCCTAGAGAGTTAAGATTATAGACATGAGCCACCGTGTCTGGCCTCCCTGTGCTATTAAGACCCCATGAAAGGCCTTCCATGGCAAGGTCAGCTGCCAGTGCCATAACCCTGTGGCCATAAGTCAGAGGAAGGACCATTAGTCATGGTGGTCAGGACCAGACCTTGTCACTCTCTGGGCCCCCAGGGGTAAGTCAGTGGCCATCCAGGTCAATTTATGCCCAGCACCCTGAGCTGTAGCTTTGTGGCCTTCCTCCCACCATTCTTCGTTTATGCCACTCAGGGGCAGAGGCAGCCAGCCATTCAGATGCTTGTGGACACCTGCTCTGTGCCGGGTGAGACAGCCCAACTCCTGGAATCTCACCTTCATGACTCTGGTTCTGCAACTGTGATGAGGGTGGTTGCAGGGTGGCCTGGGGGAGCTAGAGGAAGGGGCCCCCCAAATTTAGGATTAAATTCTGGCCCTCAGTACCTCAGAATGTGACCACACTTGGGGAAGATTGGTTGCAGTGTAATATTAGTTTAGATGAGGTCCACTGGAGTGGGTGGGCCCTACTCCACTGTGATGGGGTGCCAGGAAGTGGCAAGTGAAGACAGAAGCACAGAGGAGAAGGCCATATAAGGACCCAGTGGGGCTGGGGCTATGCAGCTGCAGCTACGGGCACCAGGGACTGTGCTACACCAGGCTCTGGAAGACGGGGAGGACTCTCTCCTAGAGCCACTGGAGGAAGTGTGGCCTGGTAAACACCTTGATTTCTCCACAGCTGTGAAAGAATAAAATACCAGGTTGAGGTTCTTTGTTCTGGTAGCCCCCAAGACCCTAGTATATAAGCAGCCTGTCTTCCACCCATGAATTCTTGTGTGTACCAGCTGGGTACTGGACTTCTGGGAATGAGATAAATGCTCTTCTGTGGTACACGAGTTCTTCTGTGTACCAGCTGGGAGCTGGCAGTACTAAGAGGGGGCCAGTTAGAGCCCAGTCAGGGAGCATGGGACAGGGGTATTATAGGGCTTAGAGGAAGGACCTTCCTCAGGCTGGGGCTACTGTAGGAAGTGCTGAAAGGCAGGGCAGTTTCCTGGAGGCCAAAGGGTGTGGCTGGGGCAGCCCTCTCCAGTTGTTTTCCCGTATCCAGGGGTGCAGGGGCACCTGGGCAGGAGGACTTCCTGGTGCAGTGAGGCATGGCCTTGGGCCCAAGCCCATGGGGCAGCTCTAGGACTCTGAGATGCCCAGCAGATGGCACTGGGATCAAAACTCAGGGGGCTCCAGAGAAAGAGCTACAGGGCCAGGCCCCAGCTGACACTTCCTGGTCCTGTGCCTGGGCACCACAGGATGTGGCTCTGCTGTGGCAATGGCTTTGGGCACAGTTCCAAACACACTGACCTATAATGTGCTGTATTAGTCTGTTTGGCTACCATCACTGTACACTGCAGACTGAGCAGCTTAAACAACAGACATTTTTCTCTCCTGCTGGACTCTTGATGTCCAGGATGAGAGGCCAGCAGGCTAGTTCCTCCTGAGGCCTCTCTCCTTGGCAGGTGGCGAACTCGAATGGACTATCCTCTGAGTGTGCTCACTCCTGGTCTCACTTCCCTTTCCTATAAGGATGCTAGTCCCCGGCTCAGCGCCTGTGGCTCAAACGGCTAAGACACCAGCCACATACATCTAAGCTGGTGGGTTCAAATACAGCCCAGGCCCACTGAACAACAATGACGGTTGCAACCAAAAAATAGCTGGGCATTGTGGCGGGAGCCTATATTCCTGGCTACTTGGGAGGCAGAGGCAGGAGAATCGCTTGAGCCTAGGAGTTGAAGGTTGCTGTGAGCTGTGATGTCATGGCGTTCTACCCAAGGCAACAGTTTGAGACTCTGTCTCAAAAAAAAAAGGATGCTAGTCCTGTCAGGTCAGGGCTCTCAGCCTCACAATCTCATTTCATCATAATTACCTCCTTGAAGGCCCTGTCTCCAAACACAGTTACCTTGAGGGTTAGGGCTTCAATATACAACTTTTGGGAGACACAGTTCAGTCTAAACACATGGGTTCTTGTAGATCCCCACTTTACAGATGAGGAAACTGAGGCATATGGAGCCAGGAAACAGAACCAGCAAGTCTCAGCTCCCTTCTGGGTGGCCCAAGCCATGCTTCAGCAAGCTCTGTTCAACCTCCCCTGCCTGATGCCCCCTCTGTGGATGTTCAGCAAGGCAGTTCCTAGGGTGGGCTGGGGCAGGGGTGGGCACCCTTGTGGGCACATTTCCTCCTGGAGTGATCCACTGTACTCATCATGGCCCCATCAACCCCAGCACTACCCTCTGGGTAGCCTTGTCTCACCTCTAGGAGTGACAAGCCCTGATGGGGCTGGGGAGGCAGATTCAAGAGGTAGGGCAGGACAAGGAGCTAGATGCTGGGGGTAGCCGGTTCCAGGCAGAACCTGGACACAAGTGTGGGCCCTGAGGTAGAACCGGCTTGTTGTGGGAGTCCAGGCCTGCAGAGAGGGCTGAGGGGAGGAAGGGCATGGAGAGGAGTGGTCTAGGTGTGGGAGATGACACCTGACCGGATGTTGCCCCTACCAGGGAGATTCCCAGATGTTTTGCTTCAGGCCCCAGGGTCCCATGCAAAAAGGCCTGAGGGAGGTGTGCCGGTGAACACAGGCTACTTCTGGCTCAGGGCCTAGCTTCAGTTTACCTATCTGTAGACTGGATAAGGAAAAGAGCCCTTTTTGAGCATTTGAACAGTAGGGGACATGCCTGAGGATATGGTTGCCAGTGCGCGGGGAGCCTGTGGATGGACCGGAGCTGGGGGCCTTCGTTGGGCCTAACTGGCCACCAGTTCTCCCAGACAAGTGTGTGCGAGAGGGCCGGGGTCCCCTTCGAGCCTGTGGCTGCATCAACTCGTCTCCTGGGGGCCTCAGCCGCACCCTCGCCCCCGTACCCAACAGCAGCCTGTTGAGCTTGCCTTGTGGCTCCGACAGGCCGGGGGTGGCAGCCCCACCCCACCGCCCCCCGCGCACCGCCACCCCCGGCCTGTCGGAGCGACGGGGCAAGCTCAAGTCACTCTTTTGGGGCTTCAGGCCGGGTGGCCTCAGGGAGCCGGCGCCTTGGGAACCCCAGCCCAGTTGCGGGAGCGTAGTCTCCCGCGGCGGAGCCCCGCTGACTTTGGGTTCACCTCGCCACTCCGACAGCCCGGAGCTCGGTCTTGAGGAGGTCTCTCAAGGCCCTAATTGACCGCGGCGGGAAGTCGGGTCGGGGTGGGGGGCGACCCCCACGTGAGTCTGGGCGCCTGTGCACAGGGCGGAACCCCAGCGCCGGGGTTCCTGTTTCCCGCCGACGGGTCGGGAGCGTTGTACCGAGAGCACCCGGACTCGGAGGTACCGCGGGGGAGGACACGGATCGCTATGGCAACGAGGCCTTCCTGGAAGCTGCAGGGCCGGCGTTAGCGGTGAGAAGCGGTGGACCCGGGCTTAGGAGGCCGTCGCAGGGCGGGGTTGGATCGCAGGGGCGTCCTTTGGGGGCCCGAGACCCGGGAGGGCGCGGCCGGGGCGTGGGAGGTTCCGCTTGGATCGCTTTTCTTTGGAAAATCCCAACTCTGGTGTATCTCGCTCTGTGGAGTCCCAGGTGGCAGAGTCTTGGGCCCCTGGGCCCTTCGCAGGCAAGGGGGTGCAGACCCAGCACTGAGGAGCCCCCGCGGGCCGGGTGAGCGCTGGGTGGGGCCGACCGCCTGCAGCCTGGCGCCCTGATGCGTCGGGGCTGGAAGAACGTCCCGGGTCGGCGAGCATCACCGCCCTCCCCCCGTTCCCTGGTACATTCGCTATGTGCCTGCTTTGTGTAGCCTTTTGACAGAATCCAAATTTTACAGAACAGATCTCTTTCTTTCTTTCTTTCTTTTTTTTTTTGGAGACAGTCTCCCTCTATTGCCCAGGCTGGAGTAGTGCTCCCTGCAACCTCAAACTCTCAGGTTGGAGCGATCCTCCTGCCTCAGCAGGGACTACAGGGGCCCACCAAAGTATTTTCTTCTGTTTTTATTTATTTATTTTTCTTCTGTTTTTAGTAGATGACGGTTCTCGCTCTTGCTCGGGCTGGTCTCTAACTTCTGAGCTCAAGGCATCCTCCGGCCTTGGCTTCCCAGAGTGCTGGATTACAGGTATGAGCCACAGTGCAGGGCTGGCACAAATCTTTTCAATAAAGGGAATTATTCTCTAAGTTTGGATTCCATCAGGGTGCTGCACTTGCCACAGAGCCCTCACCCATGGAAGGAGGTGTTCAGAAGCCAAAATCTAGGTACTAGATAAGCTTATGGCCACTGAGTTAGCCTTGTTTCTTGGTTTTCTCCGTGAACAGAGCTAAGAAACACATATTTATGTTCACCATACACGTTGGTATCTATAATATTTTTGTATCTCTGGGTCTGTGTATATATTACAAACTGAGATTATGGTGATTCTAATCCAGGTCTTATCCATCACCACAGAGTTCATTCTGCTTTTCCCTTGCTGGATCCCATCCCACCCTCAGTATATTTACTGATTTCCTCAATCCTATACTATATATGGTTTCAGAGTAGGTAACCCATATTCTTGTGAAAAACACACTTCCTGACTAGAGTATAATATGTGTGTGCAGTTATTTTCATTTTTATTCTTAGAATATATGATCAAAATATTGCTTTCCAAAGTTGCTTCAATATGTTATTCATTTGTAATAAAGTTTTAGGTTCAATTGTTTCTCTTTCTCTCGTACATGAAACATTTATATGGTTCAGTTAAGAGTCTGAGCTCTGGCTCGGCGCCTGTGGCTCAAGCGGCTAAGGTACCAGCCACATACGCCTAAGGTGGTGGGTTAAAATTCAGCCCGGGCCCGCCAAACAATAATAATGGCTGCAACCAAAAAATGGCCGGGCGTTGTGGTGGGCGCCTGTGGTCCCAGCTACTTGGGAGGCTGAGACAGGAGATTCGCTTGAGCCCAGGAGTTGGCGGTTGCTGTGAGCAGTGAAGCCATGGCACTCTACCCAGGGGGACAGCTTGAGGCTCTGTCTCAAAAAAAAAGAGTCTGAGCTCCATATTAACTCTTACTTACTTACCTTTTTGGAGTCACAGTACTATATACCCCTCACTGTCGTGGTGCTCTTCTCCTCCCATTGAGTCCCAGTGATGGAATTAAGTGAGAACTACTGCTAATTTCTCTTATTTCTGTTTTTTTTTTTTTTTTTTTTTTAGACAGAGTCTGTGTTGCCCTCTGTAGAGTGTTATGGTGTTACAGCTCACAGCAACCTCAAACTCGTGGGCTCAAGTGATTCTCTTGCCTCCCAAGTAGCTGGGACTACAGATGCCTGCCAGAATGTCTGGCTATTTTCTTGTTGCAGTTGTTATTGTTGGTTAGTTGGCCCAGTCCGGGTTCGAACCCACCACCTTTGGTGTATGTGGCTGGCACCATAACCACTGTGCTATGGGCACCGAGCCTTATTTCTGGTTTTTAAAATGGTTGTCTAGGCAGAAACTTTAATTTTTCTTTTCTTTCTTTCTTTTCTTTTTTTTTTTTTTTTTTTTTGTAGAGACAGAGTTTTTATTGCCCTCACTAGAGTGCCATGGTGTCACACAGCTCACAGCAACCTCCAGCTCCTGGGCTTAGGTGATTCTTCTGCCTCAGCCTCCCAAGTAGCTGGGACTACACAGGCACCCTCCACAATGCCTGTCTATTTTTTTGTTGCAATTTGGCTTGGGCCGGGTTTGAACCTGCCACCCTTAGTATATGAGGCTGGCACCCTACCCACTTAGCCACAGGCACTGCCTTCTTTCTTTCTTTCTTTTTTTTTTTTTTTGAGACAGAGTCTCACTTGGTCACCCTTGGTAGAGTGCCATGATGTCATAGCTCACAGCAACCTTAAGCTCTTGAGCTCAGCGATTCTCTTGCCTCAGCCTCCCAAGTAGTATAGTAGCTGGGACTATAGGTGCCTGCCATAACACCTGGCTATTTTTAGAGATAAGGTCTTGCTCTGGCTCAGGCTGGTCTTGAACTGGTAAGCTCAGGCAATCCACCTGCATTGGCCTCCCAGAGTGCTAGGATTACAGGCATTAACTACACCTGGCTCAAACCTGAATTTCTGTTAAAAGAAAATATACAGATCTGGTTTCTGAGATAGAAAAAAAATAGTTATGACTCCTCTTTGGCAATCATCAAAGGAAGTGAGAAAAAGCTCAGAGTCACAGGTACATAATTTTTATCACCTAGACTGATTGATGGGGTATATGTTTAGAGCATGTGGCCTGTGTTGGATTCCAGATAGTGCCAGGGTTAAATCCCCTATCCTGATTAGGGAGTGAGTGAGCTACCCCTGCACTTGCTTTTAAAAATGTTTCATAAGGCCAGGCAAGGTAACTCACACCTGTGATCCCAGCACCCTGGGAGGCTGAGGTGGGTGAATGGCTTGAACATAGGAGTTTAAGACCAGCCTGAGCCAAAGTGAGATCCCCTCTCTAAAAAATAGCTGGGCATTGGCTCAGTGCCTATAGCTCAAGTGGCTAAGGCGCCAGCCACATACACCTAAGGTGGCAGGTTCAAATCCAGCCTGGGCCCGCCAAACAACAATGATGGCTGCAACCAAAAAAAATAGCCAGGCATTGTGGCAGGCACCTATGGTCCCAGTTACTTGGGAGGTGGAGGCAGGAGACTCACTTGAGCCCAGGAGTTGGAGGTTGCTGTGAGCTATGATGCCATGGCACTCTACTGGGGGCAAGAAAGTGAGACTTTGTCTCAAAAAAAAATGTTTTATAAGTTAAGGTTATTAAATATATTTATAGGGCAACAACAAGACAACATTCCTTACCTGAAGTAGATTTGGGTTTTTCTGCTTTGGAAATGGTGGGGCCTTATCTTACTACTGGCTGAATGTAAGCTGACCAAGTGCATTTGAGCTGCATTTCTTCAAAGGAAGGGTATGAAAAGAAAATGCTGGGACGGGTACAGTGGCTCATGCCTATAATTTCAGCACTCTGGGAGGCAGAGGTGGATGGATCTCTTGAGTTCAGGAGTTGGAGACCAGCCTGAGCAAGAACAAGATCCTGTCTACTAAAAATTAGCTGGGTGTCAGGTGGTGCCTCTGGCTCAAAGGAGTAGGGCACCGGCCCCATATACCAGAGGTGGTAGGTTCAAACCCAGCCACAGCCAAAAACAAAAATGAACAACAAAAAAACCCCCTAAATTAGTGGAGCATCATATGGTAGACACCTGTAGTCCTAGCTACTAGGGAGGCTGAGGCCAGAGGATCACTTGAACCCAGGAGTTTGAGGGTGCTATGAGTTTGGCTAATGCCATAGCACTCGAGCCTAGGCAACAAAGTGAGACTGTGTTTCAAAATAAAAAAAGAGAAGAAAATGCTGCTTTGAGTGTCTGCTTAGTCAATATGCCTAGACTGCTTGACCGTAAATGTGTAGGTACTGGCTTTTGGCCTTTACAAATAGTCCTTTTGTCTAAATTTTAGAATCTGCAGCTGGTTGTGTTTTGTTGGGGTCATGCAGTGCTTTTCCCAATTAGGTAGCAGTCAAATGTTTATTATAAAAAATTGTTGCACATTTTCACCAGCTGAGCAGAAAGAAATGTGATTCATTACCCTGTCATGTCTGCACCTCTGCCTGATGGTCTGGAAGTCTGGGTAAGGGAGGATGTGGTCACGCTCTTCCATTGGTTGTTCCTGCAGCAAGCTTCCTAGGAAGAGGGGGCACTTCCAGGACAAGGCATAGAGCTCATCTTCCAGGACAAGTCCTGCATAGTTCATCATGCTTGGAACTTTCCTTATCTCCCATATAGCTACTTTCCATATGGCCTTGGGATTTACCCCTTGTCCCTTGGCCAAGGGTTCTGCCCCCAGCTCTGGCAGCCTTTGACCCTGTCATAGTATATCCAGAGATGTCTCAGAGACTTAGGCCACCTGGAAGTCCCAACTTCTGATCTGCTTCCTCTGCTAGTCCCTGCTGCTCTCTGTGGGTTGCTCCCTTGGGGCTGTGTGCCCAGGGGCTCCCACTGCAGGTCACTAGTGCATTCCAGCAAGTGTGTTCAAAGTGTCCCCATGCCCTGCGGTATTGTTTGGGGCATCATCTTAACACCAGCCACTTTGGAGCCCTAACTGCGGATGTACTGAGGTCATCTTTGCTCTACTCACTCCTGAAGCACGTCTTAGATAGAACCTGCAGGTTTTCTGTGTGGGACACCATGGCTTTTATGAAGAGTTATTTTTATCTTACTAAACATTCAGATTTCCAAGTGCTTTTCAGACTTGGATCAGAAAGGATTAGAAAGGTCAGTCTTTTGGGTTTTTTTTTTTTTTTTTTTTTGGAGACACTTTGCCAACCTTGATAGAGTGCCATGGTGTCATAGCTCACAGCAACCTCAAACTCTTGGACTTAAGCGATTCTCTTGCCTCAGCCTCCCCAGTAGCTGGGACTACAAGTACCCACCACAATACCTGGCTATTTTTTTTTTTTTTTTTGAGACAGAGCCTCAAGCTGTCCCCCTGGGTAGAGTGCCATGGCATCACAGCTCACAGCAACCTCCAACACCTGGGCTCAAGCGAGTCTCCTGCCTCAGCCTCCCAAGTAGCTGGGACCACAGGCACCCACCACAATGCCTGGCTATTTTTTGGTTGCAGCCATCATTGTTTGGTGGGCCCAGGCTGGATTCGAACCTGCCACCTTAGGTGTATGTAGCTGGTGCCTTAGCCACTTGAGCCACCGGTGCCAAGCCATACCTGGCTATTTTTAGAGATGGAGTCTCACTCTAGCTCAAGCTGGTCTTGAACTGATGACCTCAGGTGATCTGCCTACCTTGACCTCCCCAAGTGCTGGGATTATAGGGGTGAGCCACTGCACCCAGCCTAAAGCTCAGTGTTGTTTTTTTGTTGTTGTTGTTGCTGTTGCAGTTGTCATTGTTGCTTTAGCTGGCTCAGGCTGGGATCGAACTCATCAGCCTTGGTGTATGTGGCCGGCGTGCTACCCACTGAGCCACACGTGCAGCCAAAGCTCAATGTTTTGAAAATGAGTAAATCAAAGTGTTGTGATGCCCTGCCCTATGTAGTTCCACTCTGCTGGGAGGCAGATGTCCTGACCAGACCACAGCAAAACCTTGATGCCCATCTGTGCAGCGTACAGGGTGCCCCAGAGATTTCTCCTGCAGCTCCCCAGAGCCTTTGCGTAGCTCTTCCTCTTCCTTTTCTTTTTTTTTCCGAGACAGAGTCTCATTATGTCGCCCTCGGTAAAGTGCTGTGGCGTCACAGCTCACAGCAACCTCACTCTCTCCGGCTTAAGCCATTCTCTTACCTCAGCCTCCCAAGTAGCTGGGACTGTAGGTGCCCACCATAAAGCCTGGCTATTTTTTGTTGCAGTTGTTGTTGCTTAGCTGGCCTGGGCTGGGTTTAAACCCATCCTTGGTGTGTGTGGCTGGCACCATAACCACTGTGCTACAGGTGCCGAGCCCCTCTTCTTTTTCTTGAGACAGTCTTACTTTGTAGCCTTGGGTAGAGTGCCATGGTATCATAGCCACAGCAACCTCAGACTCCTGGGCTCAAGCGATCCTCTCGCCTTAGCCTCCAGGCCTGTGTGTGGCCCTTCTTGAAAACCAGGTGCTTGCTGGGGACATCTGCTGGCTGACAGACAGACTAGGCCTGGACTCTGAGTCTCTGACCTTTAAAGCCGATTAATCTCAGCCTTGAGGCTCTTAGGATCAGGCTTTGGTGAGATTTGTACCAAAGCAGGAAAGGCTGTTACGTGATGGTGAGCAGTGAGCATGGGCTTAGGTACCTTTAGCATGAGGGGGTTTGCCCAGGGTCCTGCACGCTGAGTCTGGTGCGGCTGACCCATGAAGCATAGGAGGAGCTGGGCTCTCTCACGGTCTGTGGGTTGAGTCATTGCTGTACATATTGAGCTGCCCATCTGTGCAGGGTGCAGAGCCCCATGGCATCCCCACCTTAGTCCAGAGCTCTGGAAGGGTAGTATGTGCTCTCAGCCTGGCCTGGTTGTCTGGATGCTTTCACAGAAGGTGGCCCACTGAGTCCTAAAGACCTAGCGGGCAGGAGCCTCCCCAGTAAAGGGACAAAATGCAACATTCTGGGCCAGTTAGGATCAGCTGGAAACCCAGAGGGATCTTCAGTGAGTCATGCAGGCCAGCTCCCTTCCTAGGGGTCGTGTGGGCTGTGCCAGAGAAGTTGGACTGTATTTTGAAAATGATCAGGAGCCAGAATGGTATCCTGTGATCAGAAGAGTGACTCCTGGGGGTGCTGTGTGAGTGACAGAGATGGGCCTGGTAGTAGGGAACCTGGCACAGGACAGGGCACTGCAGTGGCCTCAGAGAAGAGGCTCTTCCGCCGTGAGTGTGCACAGGTAAATGTGTCTTTTGTGAAGACTGCTGGATAGAGCACAGACACTGGGCTGGCACTGTGCCAGCCTGGGGTGGCCGGTTAGGAAGGATTTCCTGGAGTGCTACTTGAACTGACAGAAGGAAGCTGCCGTATGGTTTAGGAGGAGCCTCCAGGCAGAGGGGCACCTGCAGTGTGGACACGAGCACAGGGCCCCTCAGTATGGCCCCTCTCTGAGGAGATGCACCTACTTGAGGTCCCAGTCTCAGGTGCTCTAAGTGGAATGGAAAGTCCTTGTTGGGCGTATTCTTTGTTTTTGTTTTGTTTTTTTAGACAGGGTCTCTGTTACTCAGGCTGGAGTTGGAGTGCAGTGGCATCATCACAGCTCACTGCAGCCTTGAACTCCAGGCTCACATGATCCTCTGGCCTCAGCAGGAGTTACTGGACCACAGGTGTGAACTACTGTATCTGGCCCTGGTTAGGCATTTTTGAAAAAAGATTCCTGGCTCGGCGCCTGTGGCTCAATCGGCTAAGGTGCCAGCCACGTACACCTAAGGTGGCAGGTTCGAATCCCCAGCCCAGGCCCACCAAACAACAATGATGGCTGCAACCAAAAAATGGCCGGGCGTTGTGGCGGGCGCCTGTGGTCCTAGCTACTTGGGAGGTGGAGGCAGGAGACTCGCTTGAGCCCAGGAGTTGGAGGTTGCTATGAGCTGTGATGCCATGGCACTCTACCCA
>CAUYQV010047121.1:0-41524 GCA_963574575.1 Galagoides demidoff
CTATTTGACAGTGGTTCTTTCCTCAGCCTCAAGTGGTTTCCTCACATCCTTAAACTCATTACTACTCAGCTGAATACTTCAGGGAGATATTCTACAAATCTCTGGGCTTTCTTGCTCTTTTTTTCCTTTCTCTGTCCCCCCCCTCGCGCACCGTGCCTCCCCCCTGGCTCTCTCGTCTCGCCTCATAGCTCCACTTCCTTCCCTTTCCAGCTTCCTCCTCTCTGGTACTCCATGTTGAAAAACTCTAACTGCCTTTGTCTCTCTTAGCTTAGTTGACATAATTCAAGGAGCCTCCTGGTCTTCTGGGTTTCCCCATGTGTTGGGTATCATGACATGGAAACTTTCTTAGGCCTTGATTTTTTTTTTTCCAGATAAAAAAAAATCAAAGTATCTAAAATAAATTCTTAGGGTTGTTGTAAAGGAGATCTAGAATACAAAATTTTTTTTACCACAACAAATAAGTAAGCAAGGAGACGGTTATGTTAATCAGTTAGATGTAAGCATTCCACATTGTACGTCAAATCAGCACACTGTACCCCATAAATGCATTAATGTACACAATTATGATTTAATAAAGATTTTTAAAATAAAAGAAGCTAGAGAAATAAATGCATTTCTAAAACACAATAAAATAAAATAAAATCCTGAAAATCACACACACAAAAAAAACCCCACACAGCTATTAAATAAATGGAAATTCTTTTCCTCTTATATAGTCTTATATGTTACAAATACTTTCCTCAAGAATGATTTTGATAAATGACAGTTAACTTGTCACTGCCAAGTCAGCCCACAGGGAAGCCCTTGGCTCTTGGGTCCCATAGCATCCTATCTCACAAACTTTCTTCTCCCAGGCTAGTTACCTTATATCTTCCTTTATTTCTGCAAAACACCTCCAATGCTAAGGGGAATATTTGCTAGCAGACTTTATTAGGATTTACAGAGAGTAATTTATAACAGATGAGAGAAAATTTTAAATTCAGTGTCAGTTATTAACATTTCTAGAAGTATCAAACATTTTTAGCCACAGGGAAATTCTCATTCACTATGTGAATTATTGGCTCTAACCTTGCCAGGTCCTGGATTTTCCCTCCCACCCCATCCTCTGAGTGTGTGTGTGTATGTGTGTTTATCTGTGTGTATTGATCTATCTTTGGCTCTCTTGCCACCTGCTTTCTCTTTGTATCTTTCTGTTTATGAATTTCTCTTTTTCTTCTCCTTCTGTCCCCTACCCTCTCTTCCTGTATCTCTGTTAGCCCTTCCCTCTCTCCCTCTCTGTGTCTCCTTTCTCTCATCACCTCTCTTTGATCTATTCAGTTTTCTATTCACCAACCTCAAATTCCTTTACTCTTCTGTGGAGGTCAAACTAACTCTTTAACTTTCCCCAACTAGACTTTTAGCCTACTTTTGCATATATTGACATCCAGTATAGTGCTTCTGCTACACAAAGATCCAAAAGATTTCTCCAGGTTTCCATCCTTCCTAATACTAAAAGCTGTCATAAACATTGAGATTACTGCCTTTTTTGTTGTTGTTGTTAGGATACCTGAGATCAACTTCATAGGCAGGGCACGCAAAGTAGGGTCAAAGAGAGCAATTCCCCTATCATGATAGGAAATCAAATACAGGCTCCCTAAAGTCACTTTCCCCCCCATGGTAGTCCTTGGTTTGGGGTTTGTTTTTGTTTTTTGAGATAGAGACAGTGAGCTATGTTGCCCTATGTAGAGAGCCAATAACATCATAGCTCACAGCAATCTCAAACTCTTGGGCTCAAATGATCTTCTTGCCTCAGCCTCCCAAGTATCTGGGACTACAGGTGCCCACCACAGCACCTGGCTATTCCATGGTGGTCTTTGAAAGGATTTTCACTTTGTGTTAAAGGAGGAGCATTCTCATATACATGACTCTATGTAGGAAGTTTGTTAAATTAGCATGGGACATTTTGATGAATATCATTGTGTTTTGGCTTTATTTTTTCTTAAACACAGTGGTATGCTTCTGAGCAGAGGGCCAGGTCTGTTTAAACAAACAGGAAACTTCTTGAATTCTTTCCAATCTTTCAAATGAGCAGCCATCATGGCAATAACTAAAATAAGTAGTGTTGTTTTAAAAAAGAAAGAAAGAAATTGGTAGGTATGTGAGGTGTTGGACATGTTAATTAAGTTTATTCTGGTAACTGTTTCACAGCATATAAATTTCTATCAAAACATCAAGATGTACACCTTAAATATATATAACTTATTTGGCAATTATACCTAAAAAAACTAAAAAAAGAAAGATAGATAATGTACTCTCCATTGCCTTCGTAGTATTTATTCCATTATGTAATTAGGTGTTCATTTGTTTAATTGATTACAAACTAGCCTCCCTACTAAACTATTACTTCTGTGAAGCCAAAGGACCATGTCTGATTCATGAACAATTCACTATCCAGTCTCCAGCACAGCGTCTGCCCATGATCAATATTTATTGTTAAATTTAGTTCTGTGAAAGGAGGTTCTTCCAGACACAAATTAGAGTTCAGGAAAATATAACTGAAGCATTATATCTATCAGTCAGTACCAATAGTATTGGTAAGAGATAGAAGATGAAGTCTTCTCCTGATTTTTCTACTGTTCTAGGGTTGTAAATAATCAAAACTGGTAATTAATGTCTCTGTGCAAGCACCATTTAAATAAAGGAGAGTTACAAAACATTGAGCTAGCAGGAAGAAGGCATGTTCAGAGGTTTTACATGAGGGTGTGTGTTGGAGGTATGATTGAGGAGGATAGAATAAGATGAGGAAGGACAGGAGAGAAGATATTGACAGACCAGCCTCAGATTAGAGTGTCCTTGAACTTCCTATAGCCCTTGGTAGACAACTGTTCTGGAGAGGGGAAGTATGTGGATATGTATATGCCGAGTGGGATTATAAAATCTACTGGAGTTATCAGATCTGCAAGAAAGCCCACATGAGTTTATTATGTCACAAAGACCTGGCAGTAATAATTATGGTAGTCTAAACCTGAAAGGACATAAACTAAAATCTTAACAATGTCTTAAATACTGGGATTTTGAGTGATTTTTTTCTACTCTGTGCTTTTTTGTTTTCCCAATGTTTCTACAATAAATTCACGAACAGTATATAATCAGAGTTTTTAAAATGTATAGCTCTTTCTTTCCATTTATGTTTGGTGTAAATTATTTATTTTATAATCTCCTGGAATACAAATGAAAATCTTCCCTAAAAGACACACACTCCAAGTATTCCTGAGTTATCAGGTAATTTGGCAGGCTTAATGCTTGAAATGTTTTATTGATGGTAGCGGTATTTAAGCTATTTAGTTTTTTTTACTTAAACTTTTAGAAAAGCATGATTTTTTTTCTCATTTTCTGCAAGCATTAATTTTTGTCTAGACAAAGGTTTTATAGCTTACCATGTAACCTGACCTCTGTATCTTCTATGTGACATAATGAATCTATAGATCATCTTAATGAGCCTATTTGACTCAAGAGAAAATCCTTGCATATCAATTTTAATGTAAATAAATTCTGTCCTAAAGACCAATAATTGCACTGGAAGCTGAAAAAAAAAATCTGCTATTAATTTTGACATTTTATATTCACTTCAGACTTCCTATATTGTCCATGTTTCATTATCTGTACCGCAGAATATAAATAAATGCATTTTTATTGTTTGCTTGGGATGTTTAAACTAAAGCTTAGCGGATTTCATTCTGGCATACTTTAATGTCTTCCAAATAGCTCTACTTACAAATTATTTTGGTTATAAATGAGCCAATTTCTAATAGCATGCTTCCTCTATACTGCAAAATATCTGTGTTAAAATAGGCACATTTAAAAATTAACATAAAATTCAACTATTGGTGTCAGCTTTTGTCTTCCTAATAAAATTTTTATCAATTTTTTGGAAACTTTACTAATTTGTATATTTGAAATCTCATCCTTCTCAGTTACCATTGTTGTTCCTAAGGTCTTGAAATTATCACAGTCAATCATAGGGTTACTCTAGACTGGTAATCCCCAATATAGAAGTCACTCACCACACATGGTTATGGAGAACTTGAAATGTGGCCACTCCAAAAGGAGATGTGCTATGAGCATAAAACACACACTGGATTTCTAATGCCTATTAAGAAAAAAATGGATGGGCAGCACCTGTGGCTCAGTGAGTAGGGCGCCGGCCCCACATACCAAGGGTGGTGGGTTCGAACCTGGCCCCAGCCAAACTGCAAACAAAAAATAGCCGAGCAGTGTGGCAGGCACCTGTAGTCCCAGCTACTCAGGAGGCTGAGGCAAGAGAATCACCTAAGCCCAAGACTGGAGGTTGCTGTGAGCTGTGATGTCACGGCACTCTACCAAGGGTGATAAAGTAAGATTCTGTCTCTAAAAAAAAAAAGAAAGAAAAGAAAAGAAAAAACTGTATGAAAATACCACATTGGTACATGTAGATATGATTAATTTTGGTTATATTGGGTTAATTAGAATACATTTTTAAAATTAATTTCACTTCTTTCTTTTTAATGCAGTTACTAGGAAAGTTGAAATTTCATTGTGACCCATATTATAGCTAACGTCTCATTTTGCTGGATGTTACTACTTTAGAGTTTGTTTCTTCCAAGGAGATATGCTCTAGCAAAGTTTATTGATGAATAAAGTCCCCGTCCCCTCCATGCAGCATGAAGCTTAACAAAGTAGTATCCAGTCAAGCTTTTTCCATTAGCATCAGTGTCCACTGGATCTATACAGTAAATAGTTCAAAGGTTAGCACAGCAAACCAGCTGACAAGAAATTGAACTCAGCAATTAAGAGCTTAATGAAACAAAACATCACTTGGTTGAGCTAACAATAATTGCTGGCATCTGCAATTTAGTGTGCACATGTGTGTGAATTCAGTCCCAGGGAGTCAGCACAACATGTAAGAACACACCTTTACTGCATCCTCTCTAGATTTTTATCAAGAGCTTTTATCTTTTGCAAAGAATCTGCAGAACGAAAGGCACTCATAAGCATGCACATATGACTCCTTTTTTTTGTTAAAGTTTTATGGTGCAGAATGAAATAAGTATCTAAATTCAAAGCATGGGCTTGACATTTTTTAGTTTATTATGTAATTTAGAAATTTTTAAAAAGAAGTTGTGTCCATAAAAGTATTCCTTTCTTAATTTTTTTTTTCTGGAAACATGGCAGTACAGTAGCACTAATAAATTAAAATATGTTTTTGTCGTGCTAATTTTATTGATGAAAGCCACCATTTGGTTTAAAGATGGTAAATATACAAAGATCAAATTGAATTGTACCACTTTTTATTGATGATATAAAGTATTAATTACCCCTGTGTATTTTAATTTATAGGTTGTCGCTTCTTATATATTTTATACTCACTAGATTTATTATTTTAAATCTCCTGTCATATATGTAACTATTTTACACATCCATTTTCATGACTATTTTTTTTAATTTCAGGTTAATTTGAGGATACAAACAAATAGGTTATAATGTTTGCATTTGTTAGGTAGTCCCTCATATAATTGTGTCCCACTCCCAGAAGGTGTGCCATACACCTTAACATTGTGCCCATTAAGTGGGAGCACACCCATCCCTCTCCCTCCTGTCTCCTCCCCTCCTCATTCATCCTCTCCCCACCTTAAATTGATTTGAGTTTTACTCTTATGTGGGCATGTATTAGATCTTCTACTGGCTTCATATT
Organism: Galagoides demidoff; assembly: GCA_963574575.1. NCBI lineage: Eukaryota > Metazoa > Chordata > Mammalia > Primates > Galagidae > Galagoides > Galagoides demidoff. The sequence goes on from CAUYQV010047121.1 coordinate 5,711, forward strand.
AGCATTAAATACCTTGGATTCTTGCTTCTCCATTCTTGCAATAGTGTATAGGAAGAAGAATGTGTTTCAATGCATCCTGGTTAATACAAAAGATGTAAAGTCTCCATTTTTTTAATGGCTGAATAGTATTCCATGGTATAGATGTACCACAGTTTACTAATCCATTCCTGTGTTGGTGGGAATTTGCGTTGCTTCCACATTTTGGCAATTGTAAATTGAGCTGCAATAAACACTTTAGTATAGATGTCCATATGATAAAAGGATTTTTTTCTTCTGTATAGATGCCTAGAAATGGGATTGCAAGAACAAACAGGAAGTCTAATGTGAATTCTTTGAGGATTCTCCATACTTTCTTCCAAAAAGGTTGTATTAATTGCAGTCCCACCAACAGTGTAAAAGTGTTTCCTTCTCTCCACATCCGTGCCAGCATCTGTAGCTTTATGACTTTGTGATGTGGGCTGTTCTCACTGAGGTTAGGTGGTATCTCACGGTGGTTTTGATAAGCACTTCTCTGATGACTAGGGGTGATAAGCATTTTTTCAAATGTTTGTTAGCCATTCATCTGTCTTCCTCAGGGAAGTTTCTGTTCACGTCTCTTGCCAAGTGGTAGATGGGATTCTTTGCTCTTTTTTGGTGATTAATTTGAGTTCTCTAGTTATCTCTTCTAGTTATCAACACTTTGTCAGATACCATGAAAATATATTTTCCCATTCTGAAGGTTGTCTTTTTGCGTTAGTTATTTGGTCCTTAACTGTGGAAAATCTAGTTGGCTTAATTAAGTCCCATTTGTTTATTTTGGCTGTTGTTGCAATTGCCACTGAAGTCTTCTTCATAAAATCTTTCCCTAGTCCAATGTCATCAATAGTTTTTCCCACACTTTCTTCTAAGATTTTTATTGTTTCATGTCTTATATTTAAATATTTTATCCATCTTGAGTGAATTTTTGTAAGTGTGGGTACGGTGTCAGTCTTTTACATGTGGTTATCCAGTTCTCATTTGTTGAATAAAGATTCTTTTCCCCACTGTATATTTTTGTTTGGTTTATCAAAGATCAGGTGGCAATAAAAGACTGGTTTCATCTCTTGGTTTTCTGTTCTGTTCCTTGTGTCTATAATTCTATTTTTGTCCAAATATTATGTTGTTTTTATCTCTGTGGACTTGTAATATAGACTGAGTCTGGTAGAGTGATGCCTCTGGCTTTGTTTTTATTACCAACAATTGCCTTGGCTATATGAGGCTTTTTCTGGTTCCATCCAAAACAAAGTACTATTTTTTCCAGTTCTTCAAACTATGTTGTTGGTACTTTAGTGGGGATTGCACTGAATCTGTAGATTGCTTTGGGTACAATAGATATTTTAACAATGTCAATTCTTCCCAGCTAAGAGCATGGTATGTTCTTCCATTTGTTAATGTCTTTTTCTATTTCTTTTCTTAGAGTTTCATAATTATTTTTGTAGAGATGTTTCACCTTTTTTATTAGGTGTGTTCTTAAGTGTTTCATTTTCTTTGAAGTTATTGTGAACAAAATAGTGTCTCTGATTTGCTTCTCAGCTTGGCTGTTATTGGCATAAACACAGGCTACTGATTTGTGGACAGTGATTTTATACCCCGAGATTTCTTGATCACTTTCAGGAGTTTTATGGTTGAATCTATGGGTTTTTCTGAGTATAAGATCATATCATAAGCAAAGAATGGGAGTTTGACTTTCTTTACCCTCATTTGGATGGCCTTTATATCCTTCTCTTGCCAGATTGCATTGGCTAGAACTTTCAGAATTATGTTGAATAGTAGGGGTGATAGTTGAAATCCTGTCTGGTTCCAGTTATAAATGGAAAAGCTTTCAGTTTTGCACCATTCAATATGATACTAGCTGTGGGTTTCTCATAGATGACTTCAATCAGCTTAAGAAATGTGGCACCTATGTCTATTTTCTTAAGTGTTCTTGTTAGAAAAGGATGCTTAATTTTATCAAATGCTTTTTCTGCATCTGTTGAGAGAATCAAATGGTCTTTGTTTTTGCTTCTATTGCATTATAGTTATGGATTTGCATATACTAAACCAGCCTTGCATCCCTGTGATGAAGCCTACTTGATCATGATGTACAATTTTTTTTATGTATAGCTGCACTCTATTAGCCAAGATTTTATTAAGTATTTTTGGATTGATATTCATTAATGAAAGTGGTCTGTATTCTCCTTTTTAGTTAGGTCCTTTCCTAGTTTTGGAATCAGGTCATGTTTGCTTCATAGAATGTGTTGGCAGAGGTTCGTTCCTTGTCAATATTTTGGAATAGGTTCTGCATCATAGATACAAGCTCATCTTTCAAGTTTCGACAGAATTCTGGTGTGAGGTCATCTGGTCCGGGACCAGATTTTTTATTGTTGAAATCTTTTTTTATTGTTTTTTCAATTTCAGTGCTTGATATTGATCTTTACAGGAGACCTATTTCTTCCTGATCAAGTCTAGGGAGATGGTGTGATTCCAAGTATTGGTCCATTTCCTCCACATTGTCAAATTTCTCAGCATAGAGTAGTAGTCAGAGATAATCTTATTGTATTTCTGTGGTTTCAATTGTTTTTTCCCCCTTTTCGTTTCTGATTGAAGTTATTCAAGATTTTACTTTTCTGTTTCTAGTTAATCTGGCCAATGGTTTATCAATTTTGTGTTTTCTAAGAACCAAATATTTGTTTCATTAACTATCTGAATGATTGTTTGTTTCAACTTCACTTATTTCTGATTTAATTTTGGTTATTTCTTTTCTTCTGCTAGGTTTAGAATTGGATTGCTGTTCCTTTTCAATTTCTTTAAGATGATTCATTAGATTGTTAATGTGCTTTCTTTCTGTCTTTCAGATGTAAGCATCTAATGCAATAAATTTTCTTCTTAGGATTGTTTTTGCAGTATCCCACAGGTTTGGATACTTGTGTCTTCATTGTTGTTACGTTTGAGGAAGTTAATGATTTCCTCCTTTCTCTCTTCCTTGACCCAACTGTCATTCAGCATATAGTTGTTTAGTTTCCATGCTTTTGTGTGAGGATGACAATATTTGTTGAAGTTGAGTTCCACCTTTATTGCTTTGTGGTCTGAAAAGATACAAGGTATAATTTCAATTCTTTTTATTTTGTTGAGGTTTGATTTGTGTCCTAAGATATGATCTATTTTGAAGGATTTTCCATGGGCTGATGAAATGAATGTATATTCTTTAGCTTTGGGATGGTGTGTTCTGCATATGTCTATTAAGCCCAGTTGTTCTAGTGTGCTCACTCCTGGATGTTTGCCAAATGTTCTCTTTTCTCTTGACTTTGGACAGGTTTGTGACAATGTGTCCTGGAGTTGTTCTGTTTGAGTACAGATGACTGAGGGTTAGATATCCCTCTGACAGGAATGTGTCAGAATTTTTGGTGATACTTGGGCATTTTCATTTATGATATCCTCCAGTAGGGTTTCCATTCCTTTGGTACTCTTCTTCCCCTTCAGGGATACTTGTATTTCATATGTTTGAATGCTTTGTGAAGTTCCATAATTCTCTGAGTGAATGTTCTGCTCTCTCTCTCTCTCCTTTTTCTGCCTGTTTTAGTGCCTGTGATAGCTCAAGAGTTTTATCCTCTACCTCCGAGATTCTTTCTTCTCCATAGTGTAATCTGTTATTGATACTTTCTACTGCATTTTTAAGTTCCCTGATTGACTCCTTCAATTCCTTAAGCTCTACTGTATCCTTTCTGTATTCTTCATATCTTTCATCCCTTATTTGATTCTGTTTTTGGATTTTATTTTGGTTATTTTCCACTTTCTCAGAAATTTTCTTCATTGTTTTTACTATCCACATTTTAAATTACCTTTGTGTCATTTCCATCATTACTTTATAGATGGAATCCTCTGTGGTGGCCATCTCACAGTCCTTTGGGTGGGGGCATTGCTTTGTTCTGGTTTTTCATGTTGCCAGGATTTTTCTTTTGATTCCTTCTCATGAGTGTTTTCTCCTTGTCTGCTTCCTTCCCTTATTTTTCCTTTCTTTCCCCCCTCTTTAAATTGCTTTGTCTCTGTGATTAGATGTTGTATTCTTTTGGTACAAAGCCAAAAGGAAAGAAGAGTTAAGAGTGAGAAGGTAGGGTGGTACCTATAGTTCAATGAGTAGGACACTGGCCACATACACCAAAGCTGGTGGGTTCGAGCCTGGCCTGGGCCTGCTGAACAACAACGATAACTGTGACCAAACAATAGCTGACCATTGTGGTGGCACCTATAGTCCCAGCTGCCTGGGAGGCTGAGGCAAGAAAATTGCGTAAGTCCAAGAGTTTGAGGTTGCTATGAGTTGTGATGCCATGGCACTCTACCAAGGGTGACATAGTGAAACACTGCCTCAAAAATAAAAGGAGTGAAAAGGTAGAAAAGAAAGAAAAAGAAAAAAAATAAGGAAAAGGAAATGTTGACAAAAAGAAGTAAGGAAGAACATAAAGAGAGAGAGGGAGTAATATTTGTGCTTAGCAGGGTGCTTTTGTCCACATCCCCAATTTCCAGCCTCTGGAGGGCTGAATGGGTGGGTCCTTCAACATAATGAGCAAAAATAAGACCACACCTGTACCAAACAAAGAAAAAGAAAAAAATAGCAGTACATTGCAGTCAGGATCTACCAATAATATCCTTTGAAAGGCCAAAACTAGAAGGACACCCTAGACCAAGGGACCAAGGTCTCCTTGAGCCATGCCAATGCTGTGGAACCCCAACTGAGACCTCAGAGTGAGGTTCTGTCCCATAAATGGGATATAGATTGGCAAAGAATAAAACAAATCATAATAAGAAGAACTAGTAATAATAATAAAAGTGTATCAAGAAAATTGAAAGTAAAATTGTGTAAGATGTAAAAAAGGGGGTATTTCTTTGTTACTTTAGAAATTTATATAGGAGAAATAAGAAAAGTAGAAAAATATTTATGAAAGAGAGATAAAAGGAGAAAAATGGAAAGGAAAAATGGAATAAAAGAGGTAGAAAAGCCATAGCAAAAATGGAGCCCTTATTTTTGAAGAAAGTACAAATGCAGAAATAAAATACAACAAAACAAATAGAAAAAACCCTATGGGAAAAAATTTTTTTAAAGGAATAAAAGGAGCAAAAAAAAAAACTAACCAAAATGGAGCTATTACTATTGAAGAAAGAAACACAGAAACATTAAGAATACAAAAACAAAACAAACAACACAGAACAAACCTGGGGAGGGAGAGAAAAAAATATATATTGCAATATATTGCCTGGACAACAGCTGATATTCTGGAGTTAGGAGATGCTAATCACAATATTGATATGGCTATAAAAGGTGGGACCTAGACGCCACTCTCTAGTTGCTGAGGTGACCCAGTCCTGTATTCCTGATTTATTTGCCCTCAACCCCCACAGGGTTGGGAGCATGAAGCTCTAGTCAGTCTACTTAAGAGGCTTGACCTTTCCAATCACTGCCAATTGGCCACAAAGTGGCTTTCCCAAAAAAGTTTTACTTGAGTCTCACAAAAGGTGGCTGTACAGCTTTGCCAGTATGCCAGAACCAGCATTCTGGCATTTAAAACTCTGCAGGCTGTTCCTCCCAAGCAGCTCTTCCACAATAGTAGCACCCTGCCAGCAGCTAAACAAGAAGAGGTCTATGGCTCAATCCTGGCCACTGGGCCCTGTTTAAGATCATTCTTTCCCTCAAGATCTCCCAAGGTAGCTCCAGCAAGTACACAGGTCTTTAAACAAACAAACAAACAAACTGACCTTCTCTCTCTGAAACCTACCTGCAAACCACCCAGCCCATACTGGCATACAAGCACTCTCCTTCTATGCCTGTTCTCCACTGCTTTCAACTTCTTCATTATCTCCTGGAGACTCCTGCCACCTCCTTCCTGCTTCCCCAAAGCAATACCTCTGGGCAGAGGCCCCAGCCAGAAGCTGCTGGAATCTTTTCTCCCTGATCTCACCACAAGCAGCTGCAAAGGAGATGTCTCTAGACTGCCATCTTGCTCTGCCTCCTCTCATGACTATTTTTAAAAGAATGTGATTTAGCATTTATGTGAGACTTCTAATTCTCTTGAGACATATAGCCATCTGTATACATGTTAAAGGAAAGGGATTTTCTCTTTTTTTTTTTTTTTAAATAATGTTCGAAGCTAGTTTTTATACTTCTCTTTTCTAACAGAAATGATTTGTCTCCAAAGGGATTTTCTCAATTTTCCACAACACTTGACAGTATAGTGAAGGTGGCATGAACTTAGTAAGATGGAAAAGTTGTTTAAAAAAATCTTTCAATTATGGTGACCCCTGTGGCTCAAGGAGTAGGGTTCCGGCCCCATATATCAGAGAAGGCAGGTTCAAACCCGGCCCCGGCCAAAAACTGCAAAAAAAAAAAATTTTTTTTTCGATAATTCATTTGACCACCCATGGACATTTTCACTGTTGTCTTTAAGTACAGACCTTGAGCTCTGGTGGTTTGCATATTATATGATTTTCCTCTAATACACTTCATTTAAGAAAATACACTAAGTTTAAATGAACCTAAAATTACAAATTAAGACTGAAAGATCCTCTTTCTTCCCCTTTTCCAGAAAATGTGTCTGTAGAGCAAAAATTTACACATTCAAGTACTATAGCAGCAAGGCAGATGACAAATGGAATATCTGGGATGCGAGGGGGTTGCAGAAAAGTTGATGACACATGCTATGTTGATGACACACTTGTATAACTTGGGAATTCTGTTTGGTGGCAAGCAAGAAAAGCTGAAAATAAGAGTGTTTCAGTCAAGGTGGCTTTTCCTCCCTCTCCTTTATAAAAGATGTCCTTAGGCAAGAAGTCTTAAGCTACAGTGATGACTCTGTGGTCATTAGAAATGCAGGTTCTCTATTAGTCCACTACCGCTGCATAGCAGACCACTCCAAACATAGCATCATAAAATAAGAAGAATGCACTATTCTATATAAGTCTACAGGTCAGTTGTGAGAATTTGCTGGTCTTGACTAGTGTTTTGCTTACATCTAAAGTTAGCATTAGATTGAGTAACTAGTTTTATTGGTTAGATCCTTTGGGGGGCCTGGCTATGGGTGGCTTACGATGTCCTCAGCTAAGAGAGATGGGTCCCCCTCCATATGAACTCACATCATCTATGGCATGGGATATTTCACATAACAATGGGAGGCTTCCAAAGGACAGAGAAGAAATATTCAAGGATTTTTTTTTTTTATTTTTGAGACAGAGCCTCAAGCTATTTCCCTGGGTAGAGTCCTGTGGCATCACAACTCACAACAACTTCCAACTTCTCTGCTTAAGCGATTCTCTTGCCTCCACCTCCCAAGTAGCTGGAAATACAGGCACCCACCACAACGCCTAGTTATTTTTTGGTTGCAGGCATCATTTATTGTTTGGCAGGCCCAGGCTAGATTCAAACCCACCAGCTCAGGTGTACGTGGCTGGTGCCTTAGCCGCTTGACCCACAGGCGCCAAGCCATATTCCAGGATTATTAATGTGTAGGCTCAGAACTCACAGTCTGCCATTTCTGCCATGGTCTCTTGGCCAAATCAAGTCACAAGACTGGCCCGGGTTAAAGGAGTTCGGAAATAGGCTCTGTCTCTTAATGGGGGTTATTGCAAAGGGTATGATATAAAAATACATGAAAAATTAGGTCATAATAATTCTTTAAGCTCTGCCTGAAGTTGGGATGTATGCATAGATTTCTTTCTCACCTATGGAATAAGTAGACTGCTGAAGCTCCACAAGCACATTGACTTTAGGAAAGAAGCAGCAGAAACAGAAACAGAGAAGGGCAAATAGGGCTTCTATCAGCCTCTGTCTCATCTTTACCGAACTATCACTAAAGTTTTACCAAAACACTTGGGCCTACATCCCATTCATAGTCACTGACTACAAGAGGGGCTGGGAAATATGGTCTTTTATCTGATACCTCAAGCCTAAATAAAATAAAGGTTCTGATGCTACAAAGTGGATGTTGATTCATAACCACCAGTTTCGGACACATTAACCAAAAGTACCTTTTTCATTTTGCCCTGAATAACATTGACCAATATTATTAGGTATTTCTGACTTTTCAAAAAAGCTACAAATACCCACATTTTGAGTGAAATTTCCTGTATTTTAGATATTAGAAACTAATCCAAATATATCTTAAAATTTATTTTGAAATAATTCTAGACGTACAGAAAAGTTGCAAAAATAGTATAAGTTTCCATACGCTCTTCATCCTTAATATTTACATTTTACATAACCATGGTATAATTATCTAAAGTTGGATTAAAACTGGTACAATGCTATAAACAAAGAACGGGCAAACTTTTTCTGTAAAGGGACAGATAGTAACTATTTTAGGTGTCTGTTAACTAGTACTTAACTCTGCTGTCTTGGTGAGAAAGCAGTCACAGACAATATGTAAATAAATAAGGATATCTATGTTCCTTTTGGAAAGATTTGACCATGGCTGTAGTTTACCATGGTCAAATGCAGGTTAAAACTCCTGCTTTAAACTATACTGTAGACCTTATTTGATTTCAGCAATTTTCCCATTAAGAGGCTTTTTTGTTTAACCCAAGATCCAAATTGCCTTTAGTTGTCATGTGTCTTTAGTCTCCTGAAATCTCACACAGTTATTCATTATTTCCTTATCTTTCATGAAGTTGACACTTTTGAAGTATTCTAGTCAGCTATTTTATAAGACGTTCCTCAATTTGGATTAGTCTGATGGCTTCTTGTGATTACATTGAGGTTATACATAAATACAGATGTGTGCACATGCGTGAGTTGGTAGATGTATGTATATTTCTCAACTCTGCTCACTACAGAGCCTAAAATCAGGGACACTCCAGTAGCAAAGGGCAGATCTATGTTTTAGTCTATTTGTCCTACTGTAACAAAACACCTGAGACTGGATAACTTAAAAACCACAGAGATTTACTTCTCACAATTCCAGAGCCTGGGAAATGTGAGGTGAAGTGTCAGCAGCTCAGTGTCTAATAAAAGCCCATTCCTCACAGATGGCATGACCTAGGTGTTCTCACATGGTAGAGGAGTTGGAAGGGCAAAAGCAGCTCTCTGAAACCTTTTTTATAAAGGCATTGATCCCATCCATGAGGGCAGAGGCCCCATGGCCTAATCCCCTTGCAAGAGCCCCACCTCTTAATATCATCACCTTTTTGTTAAGTTCCAACATACAAATTTTGAGGTACATAAACGTACAAACCATAGCACTTAGAATCCAGATCTTAATTTTTAAACACCATTTTGCAATAAAAGGAAACAGCTTCTTATATAAGTGATTGATTCCATGACTAGGGCAGGAAAAATGTGGGAATTACCCACAGTATTTGTGTGGCCAAAAAGTGAGGTAGGACTCAAAACTATCAAAAACTTGTCTGCAGGACACATGATAAAGGAGCTACAATTGGCCCAAATAGGAAAAATTTAAGTAATCAAATACACAATGAGAGTTTTGAATTATAGTCTTTAGAGTAAAATAAATATCCATGAGTACATGCTGATATAAATAAATAATTGGATAATTAAGAAAAATGAGGGAGAAAAGAGAGCTCTCCTTGACTGAAGAATTCCAGTGGATAAATGTCGAAGGAAAGAGAGAAATAGAAAATTACTTTGAGGCAAATAGCACAGCAGTACTTGTGTAGACACATCTAATGACAGATTCTAAAGTTAAAGAACAAATGTTTATAGAAAACAGGGTATGTGGTCTCAAAATATCATCCTCAAGATGCTTAATAATAAAAAGAAAAAAACAGTAATTATTAGCTACATCACAGACACCACCTTAACCAAATAATTAAGATTAATATCAGTAGGAATACAACATAACATAATCCCCTATTTCAAACATCAATTTAGTTAAACAATGAGATTTTGTCCTTGTTTCATAAATTTATAACTGCTACTGTAGAGCACACCTTGATATACTTGATTTGCCACAGCTTTGTCATTGCTAAAATAATAATAAAAAATGAAATAAATTATATTTTCTTGCCTCTAAATTCACCAAAGTTTTAGGTTACAAATCAATGTACACAAATCAGTAGCATATCTACGTACTAGTAACAGTCAAGCTGAGAGTCAAATCAAGAATGTGATACCATTTACAATAACTGCAAGGAAAATAAAATACCTACTAACATACTTACCCAAGGAAATGAAGGATCTCTGCAAACAGAACTATGAAACACTGAGAGAAGAAATCACTAATGATACAAACAAATGGAAAAACACATCATGCCCATGGACTGGTAGAATCAATAATGTCCTACTACCCAAAGTGATTTACACATTCGATGCAATCCCCATCAAAATAACAACATCATATTTCACAGATCTAGAAAACATAATTTTGTTCTTCATTTGAAACCAGAAAAGAGCTTGAAGAACTAAAGAAATCTTAAACTCAAAGAAAAAGTCTAGAGGCATCCTATTACCTGACTTCAAACTCTTCTACAAGGTTATAGTAACCAAGACAGAAGGGTTTAGGGGCAAAAAAAAAAAAAAATAGAGACACATTATACAAGGTTATAGTAATCAAAACAGCATGGTTTGGGGCAAAAAAAAATAGAGACACAGAACAGTGGAACAAAACAGAGGAACCAGATGTAAAACTACCCACAGGCAGCCAACTAATCTTTGACTAAGCAGACAACAATGTACGCTGGGAAAAGAAGCCTTCTTCAACAATATATACTAGGAAAAGAAGCTGGGAAAAGTGGATAGCCAGATGCAGGAAAATGAAACATGATCTGTCTCCCACTACTCCAAAAGTTAATTCAAGATGGATGGAAGACTTAAATATAAGGTGTGAAACAATAAGAATTACAGAAGAAAATGTAGGAAATATTCTTCTAGGTATTGACCTAGACAGGGAATTTATTTATTTATTTTTATTTCAGATTCATGTGAGGGTACAAACAACTAGGTTACAATGTTTGCATTTATTAGCTAGAGTTCCTCTTGTAGAAGTGTCCCCCACACAAGAGGTGAGCCCTATACCCTTACATTGTGACCATTAAGTGGGAGCACACCCATCTCCTGCCCTCCTCTCCTCCTACCTCTCCTTCCCCCAACTTGAATTGAATTGAACTTTTCTTTTATGTGGGCATGTATTAGACCTAGACAGAGAATTTATGACTAAGACCCGAATGGCAATTACAGCAACAGCTAAACTAAATAAATGGGACTTAATTAAATTAAAATGCTTCTGTGCAGCTAAGGAATCAACAGAAAATGCTCAACCTACAGGGGGGAAAAGATATTCACAAGCTCTATACCCGTTAAAGGGGTAATAACCAGAATCCACAAAGAGCTCAAACAAATCAGCAAGGAAAAAAACAAATAACCCCTTTGAAAAGTGGGCAAAAGACCTGGACAGAGCTTTTCAAAAGAAGATAGACAAACGACCAGTAAGCATATGAAAAAGTGTCAATGTCACTAGTCATCAGAGAAAATGCAGATTCACAGCACAGAGGGATATACCCTTATCCCAGTTATAATGGCTTTTATTAAAAATTCCCAAGATAAAAAATCACATTTCAATAAAGATGTTTGTATCAGAATGTTTATTCCAGCCCAATTCATAATTGCCAGATCATGGAAGAAGCCCAAGTGTCCATCGATCCACGAATGGATCAATAAACTGTGGTATATGTACACCATGGAATACTATTCAGCCCTAAAGAAAAACGGAGACTTTACCTCCTTCATGTTTACATGGATGGAACTGGAAAATGTGCTTCTTAGCAAAGTGTCTCAGGAATGAAAGAAAAAGTATCCAATGTACACAGCCCTTTTATGAAACTAATCTATAGCTCTCAAGCAAAAGATACAACTTAATTCTAGCCCAAAAATATGGGAGGGGGTGGGGAAGGGGAGGGGAGAAGAGTGGATGGGTGGTGGGAGGGTGATGGGAAAGATCACCTATATATCTGTCTAACAAGGGTACAAGTGAACTTTTCTAGAACTAGAATATAAATGTGTTGATACAATGATTAAGCAAATGACAGGAAATTTATGTTAACCAGCTTGATGAAAGTGTTTCAAATTGTATATGAAAACAGCACAATGTACCCCATGTTTGCATTAATGTATACAGAGATCAATTAATTAAAAAAAAAAGGAAATAAATACAGAACAGTTAAAAAAAAAAAAAAAGACTCAAACCTTCCCCGTGTGGAGCTAGAAAGGCCTGAGACACCATCTCACCCAGTGCTTCTCAATCTGGGCTGCATGGAGACTCACCTGGAAAGTTAAAAAGGAAAAATTGCTGCCAGGACCCAGTCCAGATCACTGTGGAGTAAAGTATCAGCATAGGTACATTTTTGAAAGCACCCCTGATCGTTTTAATGAGCAAACACCAATTGTAATTCAATCTCAAGTGACCAAATTGATGCCCAGAAGATGTATTGTAAAAGCCGTATTCTGGGCAGGGCCCGCTTGGCAGCACTTCTGTAATCTGAGCACACTGGACTGAAGCTGGGGGGCGAGGGAGGGGTGAGCAACCCGTGCGATGTGTCTGCTCTCAGCTCCTGAAGCCATCTGAAATTTAGGACAGTGGTTCTCAAAGTAGAAAACTCTGTCGATGTAAATAGAAAATATAACTGCTGTTAGCAATTTTCATCTTAAAATAAACCTCAATCTAATTAGCATAGATGATTGCAATTCATTTTCAAATGACACTATGGTGGGGGGGGAGGGGGAGAAGCCCTAAATCTATGGTTCTCAAGTCCCTGCACCAGTAGGCTCAAAATTACCTGGGTATTTGTTAAACATGCAAATTATTAGGCCCCAGCCCAGACTTATTGGACTAGAAACTCTGAGCATGGAATTCAGCCATCTAGATTTTAAATAGCCCTCTGTATGAGCATGAGGCATGAGAAGGTTTGAGAACCACTGAGGTAGAGAATACAGATAATAGAGCAATTAATTTTAATATAATGTATTCATGAAGGAATAAGGGAAGAGTGAGGTGTCTTAAAGTATAAGAAAAAGAAACCTAACATAAGTCTGTGCAAGAAGGACACAAAAATTTAAGGAAAATAAAGGAAATGATGTGTTTGTATTTGCTGATTTTCTAGTTCCTTTTTAAAATTATTTGCCATATCAAATACTGTATATGCATACTATATACACATATGTGTATTGTGTGTGTAAATATATAGTCTTGTGCCTCATAATGACATTCAGTCAAGGACAGAATGCATACATGACAGTGGCCCTCTAAGATTATAACGGACATGAAAAATTTGGGTCACTTAGTGATATTTTGGCCCTGACCCTGTGTAGGCCTAGGCTAATATATGTATTTGTATCTTAGTCTTTAAAAACTAAGTTTATAAATTAAGTAAATAATTTATAAACTATAACAAGGTTATAAAATAATACAAAGAAAGTAGATCTTTTGTACAGCTGTACAATGTGCATTTTTAAGCTAAGCGTTATTACAAAACAGTCAAAAATTTAAAAAAAGGTTTGTTTATAAAATGAAAAGGCCGCAGTAAGGTAAATTTATTATTGAACAAAGAAAAATGGTTTTGATAAGTTTTGGTGTAGCCTAAGTTTTCCGTGCTTATGAAGTCTAGAGTGGTGCACAATGACGTCCTTGGCCTTCATGTTCCGTCACCACTCACTCACCCACCCGGAGAAACTTCCAGTCCTGCAGGCTCCGTTAGTGAGAAGTGCTGTACACGGTGTACCGTTTATTACCTTTTACACCGTGTCTTTACTGAACCTCTCTCTGTTTTGATACGCTTAGATTCACACTACTCACAACGGTGTTGCCGTGGCCTGCAGTAGTCAGCACGGTGAACGCTGCGCAGGTGCCGCCAGGGAGCAGCAGGCTGAGCCCCAGAACCTCGGTGTGCAGCAGGCCGTCCCGTCTAGGCTGCTAAGTGCATTCTGTGACGTGCCCACATGACAAGATGACCTCAGAACATATCCCAGGCATTGGGCCGTGCCCATCTGTTTGTAATAGGGACACATTTTGAGCAGGAAAGACCAGGAGATGAAAGAACAGGGAGGTAAAATGAAGGACAGACATGGCTAATGGCCCAGACAGGGATGAGTGCTGAGAAAGTTCAAACAAAACTCCAAATCCACGTGGCTGAAAATGCTAGAGAAGCAGTGGAGGACAGCCCTTCCACTAGTAAATCAAGGGCAGGGGGTTGTATCTTGTCAGAAGCTGCAACAGAAGCTCATAGACCTGAACGGATTGTCTGAAAACACACACTCGCGTGCAGTATAGATGTGCACCATAGCTGACATGAAATATGTTTTAGGTGCTTAAAATGCAGACAGTACAAGACAGTGCTGGCCTGTTGCTGGGTGAAGGAGGAGAGCATCAGATAATATTTTTCTGTCCTTGCAATGACGAAGTATATCGGGTTATAAAAGGGAAACTCTCACAGAGTCAACACCTGCAGGTTTATATTTCTGTCAAAATATAAATGACAAGTTGTGGAAATCCTTTGATTACTTTGTGACCAAAATGTTACAAAAGTAGCTCCTGAAACTGCACAGAAGGGGACTAGGTCAGCAATTCAGCATGTACTGATAACAAAGGATGGTACTTCTCCAAACTGCTCAAATATATAAATCCATCAAATTGATTCATTAATTTTTAATGTACTAAAAAATGAGAAAAAGACTATGAAGCAGAATTATAAAATATTTTAAAATCTATTTTAATATTTGTATTGAGTATTACAGTAATTTATGGTTATCGTAAGGAAAATTAAACACAGAGAAAACTACCATCTCAGAATAAATTTAATTTACTGAATAATCACTACTTAGATTTTTATGCTTCCTTCTATTCTTTTCCTATGAATTTAATTTTTTAATTAATTAGGCTTATATTGTCTTTTCAGTTTTGTTTCTGAATGACAAGATATAAAGTTCATACATTTAGCTTTTGAAGAGTTGATCCAATCAGAAAAAGTCTTAGTGGTTTTGTCTGAGTAGGACATCTGTTCTGTTAGAATCCTGAATAAGTAAACTTCTGTGATTTTATTTTTATAAGGTATTTTTATTTGTTGCCACAAAATTATACTCTGCTGTATTAGAGAGGTAGATTATTGGAGTAATCAAGTGATATAAGAATCATTCTGGATTCCCTACCCGCTAAGAAAATGTGAATTAGAAGGAGTAAAGAGCCACATTTTTAATCGTGTATTTGCAATTCTGCTATTTTTCAAATATGATTATTCATTGAAATGTCTCAAATACAAATAGTAGCAGCTCTGAGAAAGTCCGGAAGCACTTTCTGCTTCTTCTCAGGGTTACTGTCCTCACACCAGGTAACTAGGGTAAAGATCAAACTACGAGCATTATGGTTTTCAAGTGGTAACTGTGGGGACAAACAAATGCTCAGAGACCCTGTAATAGGTTAATCCTAAGCTATTGTCTCAATGAGCCTGAATAAAAGCTTAAAGTCAGCTGAGTCTGTCCTCCAGTCCCCTCTCCCATAGCTCAGCCCTTTCTTCTTTTTCTCAATTGATGCCTAAATTCTAAAAACTTTTATTTTACAAAATCTCTGTTCTCGTTATCCATTCTCACACTTACTCTAGTTTTTATGCTTATTCCCATCAACACTGATGATTTTACCACTCCCTTTTTTCTTTCTAACACTACCAGATTAATCTTTCTAATAATCTAACTAGATAAATTCTTATTATAGATGTTTTAACTAACGTCTTCATTTACTCTTTATTATGTAAGAACATATAATGCGAGACCTAGCCACCTAATAAATTTTTAAGTGTATTATGTACAGCACGGCATTTATGGTTAATTACAGGCACAATGTTGCACAGCAGATCTCTAAAATTTAATAGCTTAGCACAACTGAAAGTTATACCTGTTGAATAACAACAGCTCTCCATCCCTCCCCCAGAGGCTGGCAACCACCATCCTACTCTCTGGGGTTTTTTTGTTTGTTTGCAGTTTTTGGCCAGGGCTGGGCTTGAACCCACCACCTCCAGCCTATGGAGTCAGTGCCCTACTCCTTTGAGCCACAGGCGCTGCCCTACTCTCTGCTTCTTTATGTTTGACTATTTCACGAACGTCATGTGAGTGGTATCATGCTCTGTAGGACATTTGTTTCACTTAGCATAATTTCCTCCAGGTTCATCCAGTGAACATCCAATTCTAAAGTAAGTCACAGGATTTCTTTCTTTTTAAGGCTGAATAATATTTCATTGCATGTATATACCATTATTTTTTATTCATTCCTAAGTTGGTGGATGTTTAGATTGTTTTCACATCTTGACTGCTGTAAATAACCCTGCAATGACTGTGGGAGTTCGGGTATCTATTTGAGATCCTGAATTCATTTCTTCAGCCAAAATACTCAGAAGTGAGATTGCTGGATCAATGGGACTTCTATTTTCAATTCTTTCAGAAAGCTCCACACTGTTTCTCATATTGGTTGCACCATTTTATATTCCCAACTGTGTGCAAGGGTTCCAATTTCTAGGCATCTTAGAGAATGTTTATTATCTTCCTTGTTTGTTTTTTTTTAATGATAGCCATTCTGAGGGGTTTGTGGTGATATCTCACTGTGGTTTTGATTTGCATTTCCCTGATGATTCATAATATTGAGCATCTTTTTATATACATTTGTATGTTTTCTTTGGGGAAAGGTCTATTCTGCTCCTTTGCCCATTTTTTTAAAAGTAATCTTAATGTCTTACTCAAATTCTACCATGGGTTTTCATTCCAACTAAATATAATTAAAGCTTTTGTGTGTGTGTCGGCAGTGAGTAGGGGAAACACAAGGCTTTCCATAATCTTACCTGATTTTTCAACATAACATCCCCTAACAGTCTGACCCAAACTTTCATGCTCCTTTCAAACTTGAACATGTGCTGTTACAAAGTTACTCAGTCTGTTCTCCCTCTCAGCTTTAACTAAAACCATCTTCTATGCCTAGACTATTTCACCAGCATCTTTCTCTATCTGCCAAAATTCTGTTTCAATTTCTGTTCATATACCACATCTTGTATTAGGCCAGTGGTTCTCAACCTCCCTAATGGGGCAATGTACTTTCATTATCACAAAGGGGTCACAACCCACAGATTGAGAACTGCTGTCTTAGGCTTTAGTCACCCCCCTCCCCCAATCTGTGTGTGATCTTTCACGAGAACATGATATAGCACACGTCACATTTTAACTTGAATTCTGACCAGTTGTGCAATCGTCCAATGTAAAACTGTCATAGTGCAAACTCCCTGGAGAACAAATCCTAGAACTTAATCATCTCTGTCTTTATCAGAATACCTAATAAAACCTTGCACGTAATAAATATGCAACAAATTATATGTTGAGAGAATGACTAAATAAATAAGTTAGGGAGTGAATAAATGAACAAAGACTGATCATTCTTTACTCAAAGTGGATGAAACTGCTGCAAAAATCAATATTTTGCTAAGACATTTCCTTGCCTGTGTAGAAGAATTCACATGCAGAGACATATTTCTAATTCAATGCATTTTTGGTTATCTGTAAATAAAGGACCTGCTTTGTCAATTATCCATAGCAACTTGAGACTTTCTTTGATGTAATGCTCAGCCAGATAAGATTAATGAATGGACAAAATTGCAAGTAAGTCATGGTTAAGAATAAGCTTATAAAGATTCAAACACTTAGCAATCACAAAAAGCTATTGCAAAACCAGCCTGAATTAAGAATTTCTGCCACATGCAGAAAAAAAAAGATTAAAAAGTTGTGACTGGATAATTGTTCTGCTAGCTCTGTTATTATGTATGTACAAAAGACTTATTCTATGTCTGACCGCACATACAGGGTGGCCATTAGTTCATGTGCAATTTAAAATAGGCAACTAATATTGTAAATTGCTCAGGAACTTAATGGCCACCTGTACTTCTTTGATTATATTGACAGGATAAAACCAAATGAGTTTATATTATCTGTACTTTCGTTTTTCCTTTTCACCTCAAGGCAGGCAGGTAATAACTGTTAAAGTTATTAGACACAAATATCTCTAGCTAATTTCATCAAAATTATCTTTTGTCAATTTTATAGACATACATGAGAAGATCTCAAAACTGATATAAAATGAACACGTATGAGATTATATGAAAACATAGAGAAAATCATTACACGGGGCTATTCAACAGTTATTATTTATTTAACTCCTCTATATGTCACCAAAATTACAACGTAAGATCTGGAAAGGTTAATCCTCCTGGAGAAAACCATTGTCTTGACTCTCAAGAATTACGATTGTGCCCCAAGCTCACCAAGAGAGTATAGATCAGGCAGCAATGCAACGGTTAACAGAGAAGGGGTTATCTTGAAAGGCACAATCCAGCTTTGGATCTTTCCTGTCTTTAGAGGATCTGGCTGATCTGAAGATTAGTGAGAAAGATTTACACTATTACTAAGCACACTTGGGACTGGGACAGCCAGGGCTACACCTGCTACATGGTAGATGGGGAGGCTGCAGTGGCCCAGTGGCTCCACGAGACTTCTCAGAAAGTCTTCAAAGAGGGCCCAGCCCTCTATGAGACTGAACCCTAGTCCAGATGAGGATAGAGGAGTCTCAGTAAGAATCTTCTGTCCCAAGCAGGATTTAAACTCTTAGAATCCGTGGCCTAGACCCATCTCTAGAGGTGATGAAAGACCTAAAAGGAGAAATTCCAATAGAATCTTACCAATCTATTGCAGAATTCATGTCTACAGATTCAATTGAGTCTGGCCCCCTCTGCATCTATTCCTGGCATGGCAAGGTGATCATTATCTTCTTTTCCACTGTTTCCATCATTGTGCAGCTGATTAGCTGCGATCTGGATCAGCTCCAGGAATACAATTAGGAGGCAGGGATGTTGCTATGTCATTGTCTTTGCTGTTGATTCCTCCCTACAGATCTGTGCAGATGGTGTAAGGTTTTGACCAAGTCAGTAATGACAAATTAGGGCATGAAATTAAACTCAGGAAGTCATGCTAGGTAGCAGCTCTTTTGAGTTGAAAACATTGCTTGGAGAAAACAAAGCACTTTAAAAAAATCATCTATGTATGAATAACTGTCAGTCATCTGTAGATGTTGAAAAGATTTTAAATTCAAAATCATTAACCTTATGATTATAAAAATTGTATTTGCTATTTATAAAATATTTTTATTCCCAAGACATTATTGTATTCTTAATTAGAGTTTTCAAGATATTTTAACTTTCAGCCTGAATGATAGCTTAGAATACTTATCTTTTTCTCTGTTAAGGAAATCTTAGAAATTTGGCTAATAAGGTCTTTTTATTTTAATTCCAGAACTGTGTGTGGGCTCCACGGCATTACGGGCAGCCCTACACAGCTGTTAGGACAATATTAAATGCTGTCCATCTTATTTGCTTACTAAGTTAGGGTTACTTCTCCTTTCTATGGCAGATAAGTTGGCTTGACTTCCTCTGCCACTCAGCTAAGTTATAAAATTGCTGTACCTCAGTTTAGTTCCTCAAACGCAAATTAAAGGGTGTCTGTTATATATACAGATTGTACACTTCTTACTTTCACTATAAGTGAGTTTTCCTGAAACATAAACAAAATGCTGGTAGTTGGTAAGAACTTCTGAGAATTGCTAAATCATCTCACTAAGCTAGCTCTGTTGGTCTATACTCTGCACATGTTTAAACACACATAAAAGCTTAGAGTATATAGCATTTCCAGCCCGTTGATGGTCTAGGGCTTAGTCATCTTTGCCCTGAATTTTCAACAATCTCATTCCTTCAATTACTATTAATAATGATATTAACACAGAGAAGGATCTTGCGACTCCCCAAACTACTAAAATGATGTTATTTGGATCATATTATAAGAACTTGCATAAATGCGAACAACATCAAAGACCAGATCTGTGTGATAGGTTTTAAGAGAAAAGGCAGCTCAGGAAGTGGGGAGAGCACTGTGGAGAAGGAAAAACTAGAGGCTGTTTCATCAAGGGTGTGAGTCTGAAATTTAGATGAGTCTTAATTTAGATAAGGTGTTATCAAGAAATGGAAGGTGTCGAGGGTATGGGATAGTATTGGAAGAAATTCCCAGAGACAGACTTTAATAAGTGAATGCAATAGACTCAGGAAATAAGCATCTGACCGTTAGTCAAGAAAATACTATTTGACCTTCATTGATTGCTTAATTAATTTAATCCTTATTAACACTCTATTAAGTAGACACTGCCAGTCTCCCATTTTACTGATGGTGAACTTGAAACACAAAAATGAAGTAATTTAACACCCAGTGATGGGCAAAATAAATCTAATGCTGATTGTACTTTCAATAACCATGCCAGTGTTTCGCTACATGTTTTTACAACTTGTCACGTGCAGAACATGAAAACATTCATGAGTCAACCAGGGTTAAGTGGACAACACACCCAAGGCCTCTAAACTGCCTTCCAGTCTAAGAAAAATCAAGATCTTGGCATGGCAGTAATTTAATGGTGGCAAAAACCAGTTTAATTACTGTTTGATGCCATACCTCATGCTACTATGCTTGCATATTGAGGTTTGGAGGAAAATAAGGCAGGATAGGTAAGGTAAAACCAAACTATAGAAGTTCATGTGATAATCCAGGTACAGCAATTTGGATTTTGATTGGTGATAGAAGTCTTAAAGAGTGGCAGTATACTAAGAGGATTCAAGTAACTGTGTGTCTTAAGGATGTTTCTTAGAGGAAAAAGCAAAGTCTTAAAAAGGATTTGTGTATCTGTTGATAACTACGAGAGAGATGGTTATGGGGATGCAAAGGAGGAAGACATGGAAAACAGTGGGAGAAAAACTACAGGCATATCAATATCAATGTGAACATGGGATGTGCGGTTCATGGCAAGTTCAAAGACAGAAGCACACTATTTACCCCGAGGAATGGAACACGTAAGGAATGGGGTCTTTGAGAAGAAAAGCTTTCCTGGAGATGGTGAGACCTTAAAGAAGTACATGTCTCATTGGGGACACAGCAGTATTGGAGCCCAGAGAGCTGGCTGAAGGTTGTTGCTATTGGAAAGGCATGGGTTTGGGAAATGAATGTTATAAAATTACAAGTCAAGCAGTAATACTCGTGAGCCAAGATTGCCTCACTAAGACAGTGAGTGTAGAGAGGGAAAAAAATCAAAGGGTCAAGTACAAAACTCTTAAGATAAGCAGAGGGGAATTGCAGTATTGGGAAATAAATTTGTGGTCATGTAGTTTATTTTTGCTTCAGTACCTTTTACACTATGCCCGCCTCAGGATCCCCTTCCCTCCACCTGAGCTCTTCAGTGATGGGAAATCCACACTCCTGCGCAGCTCATTCCATCTTTGGAAGCTCTGTCTATTCTCTTTACATTTCAAATATGTTTCCTCTCGCTTCTGCTCGTCAGAGCCAGTGGTGAGACACACGGACCCATGGTTCTCCTGCAAGTACACTTTCACATCGGAGACAGCTGTCAGCACCTCCCCTTCTCTCCCTGTCTCTCCTCTGAGACACAAAGTGGGGGAAGTAGTACGTCTTTTTGTTTGTCCTAAACTGACTAAACTCATACTTTAAAAGATTGCCCCTTTGACTTACAATATTGAAATGTGCTAGAGGAGTTCTTAGCCTGGAATTTAGTTATGTTGAATTCTGCACTGCTCCCCTCTCCTCTCTCCCCTTCCCAACCTGCAGAGTCCCAACATTTTTGGTCTGTCCTCTAGAAGCGGTCACTATCCCAATACCCTCAAGCATGGCCTCCTGATGACTTTACTTCTCCCCATTTTAAGGGTGATAATATAAGAACAGCACCTCTTAATTCAAAAAAAGGGAAGTTTCGAAAGGGAGGGGTTAGTCAACAATGGAAAAAGACATCAGGAAAGATGAAAAACTGTTCAATGCCCTTAGACTTGACTATAAGGAGGGTGTTGGGAGCTTAGCAAAAAAGTAATCTTAACACGAAGGTAAGTGGAGGAATCTCCCCTTTTCTTACATCATAAACCTTTGAGGTCAAATATGACAGAAATGTAACATGTAAACTGAAATGCAGATGTGAAAAATCAAATTACTTTTATAGAAACATGTGTTGCCTTGCATCTGTAATACCCAGCAGTGATTTCTATAGATTTTATTCTTCATTTACATGTTCGGATAGTGTTTATACTCTGTAATATTTTTCAGAGTTCTTACTTAATCCTTGTGATAGCCTGTTTTAAGAGCCCCCAGTCAAATTGGGGTTGTGGTAGTGGAGTAAGTGGGAAAAAGAAGGGGAGCTGAATGTGGATGCCATTCATGAGATATTTCTATTACCTGGTGGATGGTCTAATACCCAAAAGAAGCAGCCAGAAAGAGGGGAACTCAGTATCCCAAACAACACTTCTGAGTTCTCATCTCTGGCCACTGACTTGGCTATAAAGGGCATGGTATGGAACTGGAAACTGTGTCCAAGGTGACTGAGCCCTACGTCTGGTATGAGAAAGTTAAACGCATACTCAAGATGGATGCCCAGGTGACATAACGTGATTAGTAATTCACTGCAGAGTCACGAAAGATTTTACAGGTCAGAAAACCACCTGTAAAAACTGGTCTGAGGCTGCCCAGCATAGAGAAAAGTGAAACTGAATTCAATCTCCAATCTATTCTGCACAAACCCCAAAATGCAAAAATAATAATAATAATAATAAAATAAAGGTTCAGCACCTGTGGCTTAAGTGGCTACAGCGCCAGCCACATACACCTAAGGTGGTGGGTTCAAATCCAGCCCGGGCCCGCCAAACAACAATGATGGCTGCAACCAAAAAATAGCCAGGCGTTGTGGCAGGCGCCTGTGGTCCCAGCTACTTGGGAGGTGGAGGCAGGAGACTC
Organism: Galagoides demidoff; assembly: GCA_963574575.1. Classification (NCBI taxonomy): domain Eukaryota; kingdom Metazoa; phylum Chordata; class Mammalia; order Primates; family Galagidae; genus Galagoides; species Galagoides demidoff. The sequence goes on from CAUYQV010047121.1 coordinate 28,548, forward strand.
ACTTGAGCCCAGGAGTTGGAGGTTGCTGTGAGCTTTAATGCCACCGGCACTCTACCCAGGGGGACAGCTTGAGGCTCTGTATCAAAAAAATAAATAAATAAAACCCCAAAATGCTCCCAAGTTTCCCTGGGATGTATCCATGACATAACTGGCCTGGGGACTCAAATGTGTCAGTAGCTAACTCATGTGTCTGGAGCCCGAATTCAGGATCTTGGCCTTGCAGACATTTGCTTTAACCAACAAACTAGCTCCTAAAACCAGCCAAGCCCAATGAGGGACGGCAGTGCTGCAGGTGAAGCCAATCAGCGGTAACAGTAGCAATGATCCCATGGTCCCATCACTAGCCCCGATGAAATTAACAAATCAAAGTCAATTAAAAATGTATTTGCTTCAAATAAATAAATGAATAAAATAAAATTTAAAAAGATTTAATTACTCGCCACATTTTGGGGCACTGCACTCTTTTAATCTCATTTAATCCTCATGACACCCTAAGAGGTATTTTTAACCTTATTTTACAAATGAGTAAACTGGGAACTTTTCCAGATTACTGGAGCAGAGAAAGAGGACCTAAGTCAGGATGTGATTTGCTTCTGAATATCAGGCACCAAATAATTCTATGTAATATTTAAAATGTAGCCTCTATGGCAGAGCAGAAAAAGCACGATAAAAGAGATACAAATTCAGCTGTCATGGGTATGGCTATTCCATATATACACAATCTTTGTCCCACTTCCTCCCGCTTTCAACATCACTTCGTCACAATCGATGTAACTTCCAGTCTCTCAAACCCACCCATTTCTCATAATACATAAACCACAAGCTGGTTTCACTTGCCTCTCTGCACAGAGTCTAGACCCCATGACCTGTTGTCTTAATGAGCCATTCTCTGATGGGCAAGAATCCTCCCTTTCCTTGTCCCTCCAGCTTCTGACCTGGTGAACTCAGGACTGCTAGAGTGTGCTACCAACTGTGGGACTGCCCTCGGACTGCTGACCACTGCAAAGTCGCACTGCAGTGTTAACAGCATTTGCTAAAAATCCATGCTATCTACTCCCAGCAGGGACCTGTGACTGCTTCACAATTCTTATATTCATGCTTGGTTAATTTTCTATCACATTCTGCAAGTGACTTTTCTTTTTCTTTACAGCCTCTCTAAGACCTTAACCCCGTGCCTCCCTCATGACAAGACCACCCTGACCCAGCTCTTGCAATTTCCTCTTCTTCCACCTCCTTCTCACCTCCATCTGTCATGTTTCCTCCACTTCTCACTCTCAGAGAAGGTGTCGGTGGCCCTCTGTGTCTTCCTTCCCTGGCCCAGAAATATTCCTCTACCATTCTTCTTTACCCGAACTTTCTGAACTTCTCAAGGACCTTCATCTAAGAAATGGGCACTCGCTTGCTCATGTTTTTTAAATGCCTGCCTCTCCCTGGCGCCCTTTTTTCTGCTCATGAACTGGTTCAGGTTTTCTCTGTTAAAAAATAAAATGAAATGAAATTAAAAATAAAATGTTCTCCAGTCTCTTATCCTTTCACTGCTATGTTGAGAGAGACAGAGAAAGAGAGAGGAGAGATTCTATCCCTTCACTCATTTACCCGATCACTAATTTCTCACCCACTGCTTAATACTTTTCAATACGACTTCTGTTCAAAATATTCCTAATATTCTTTAGCTTAGTGAAGTGGGTTCTAAGAATGAGTCCCCAACTCTGAAGCATGATGATTAGCTTTGACTAAGGATTAACATCCAAATCAAACTATACAGACATAGCAGTGTCCATAATTACTATGCTTAAAGATTTCTTAGGGAAGCATATGGGGGGAAAGGTATGTAGGGAAGTGAGATGCTAGCACTAGAAAGATGGCCTTCCCTGACAGGAAGGAACAAAAATGGTATGGAATATGGGAGAAAAGAGTCCTTTCAGAGTCCAATGTCAATGTGCTTTGCCACCGCAGCTAGTCACGAAAAGCAAGCAAGGTCCTTGGAGGTCTCTGCAGACCCTGCAGGCTGGGAGTTTTTTTGTTCCTCCCCAATGTCAACATCTTGGTCCAAATTCTTATAACCTCGATACTTATAGTAGCTGCCCAAACAGGGTCCCTGCTCCAGGTTCTTTTCTCTCCCTCTCTGTTAGCCCTACATGCAGATGCTATTGTTGTCTGATTTCTTTTGCATGTAACAAGAACTAAGAAAATGGGAATGAGGCTGGGTGTGATGACTCACACCTATAATCCTAGCACTCTGGGAAGCCAGAGCAGGTGGACTGCTTGAGCTCAGGAGTACTAGATCAGCCTGAGCAAGATTGAGATCCCGTCACTAAAAATAGTTGGGCGTTGTGGCAGGCACCTATAGTCCCAGCTACTTGGGAGGCTGAGGCAAGAAGATCACTTGAACCTAAGAATCTGAGGTTGCTGTGAGCTATGACGCCAGAGCCCTCTATCCAGAGCAACAAACTAAGACTCTGTCTCAGGAAAAAGAAAAAAAAAAGGAAGGAAGGAAGGAAATAGGAATGAATGAAATGCTTAATAAATTAATTAACTAAAAGTTCCAAAACTGCATAAAAACTAAAGCCCTCACAAGAATGATTTAAGTGATGAATTAAAAATAAAAAAAATAAAACTTATACAGAAACAAAAATATGTATTAGTCTACAAGAGCCAAGAAGCCTTGGCAAGGAAGAGGATGGGGAGTGGTACAGGTTATTTTAAGACCTTCCTCCTGCCCTCCCCCCAAAAGTTTGCTTTTCTTAAACCTCAAACATTAAGGCAAGGGACTTAAAGTACACAAACACAGCACACACACACACACACAATAAAGAATCCCCAAATCCTATGCAGAATTCTGTGGTCCTCTGTTCACAGAAAGCTGGAAATTATATGGGAGTGCTAGCTCATTCAAGTCATAAATGGTGAAAGTCACAACATACGCTGATTAGATTGCAAGCAGACTGTCAGCATACTAAAATGCCAACAAAATCTGTGAACTCAGCTTGTTTCTGTGACAGACATCAGAAAGGATCATCTATGCTTTTATAGATTTTCCCAATTCCCAAGCCTCTACTTCTCATCAGGTAAAAAGGTATCAAAATTATGAATATTTTACAATGCAATTTTATGGCATTATTGAAATCATTTTCTCAACAGAATTATTCTGTTATAAAAAGCATGTTTGTGTTTTCATTGCTGTGTTTTCATTTGTAATTCAGCAATTTTGATTTGTGTGAAGTGTATCAATTTAGGAATTGTTTCACTCACTCCTATCACATTACTTTTTATTTCTAGTACATATTTGAAGTTAATGTTTAGCTCTTAAAATCATTTAGAACAATCTCAACATGTTTGAAAAGACTCTTGGGGTCTAACTTGAGCAGAATAATTTAGAAAAAGTTCAAAATGCTAAAAACATGTAAAAATAAATCATGTGAAATGGGAATGAAAATGAACCAAGCTTTTGATTTTCCCTGTGGGAAATAACCCTAATTTTATGAGAAAACTATTTTGCTAGTGGTGATTCAGGTAACGGTTTTAGCAAAAAAAAAAGTTGTTTAAGGATTTTATAAAACTTAGGAAGCTAGATTATAATCAGTAAGCTGGTCAGGTCAGTTTGAACTCAGTAATCAGCTAAGTCTTTGTTTAAAGCTCCTTATGAATAAATTACTTGCTTTGCACATCAGTAAAAAACTTAGAGCTAGAGAATCTTTCTGGCAGCTGTAGAGAATTTGACACAATCTTTTTTCAGTGATAAATTATCCGATAACATTTGCTGCAAATTTTTTTGAAGCAAAAAGTCTTGGTCCTGGAAGCAGCATGCATTAACATCAGCAAAGAGAGGCTTTTACTTTTACTGTGTGTTTCTCTACATAACCTTTACTTCAGTTTCATTGTTATTGAACAAGTTGGGTGATTTATTTTGTAAAACTCATTTTCATTATTGTTGATAATATTCATACTTTAACTTGGAATCACACATGTACTTTAAGGCTGGGGATTGGAAACATTTTCTGAAAAGAGGCAGATACTAAAAATTTTAGTCTTTACAGCCAGATGGTCTCTGCAGCAACTGCTGAACTCTGCTGGTATTCTGCAACATAGCTCTGACCAACACATGAACCAATGCACGTGGCTGTGTTCCACTAAAACTTTAGTGATTAAAAACATTCAGTGGACATGACATTCAGTGACCACTGAATGTCATATGAAGGACATACTCAGCAATATTTTGCTGATACCTTGCAGAAAGAAGTATCTTTGCAAGAAACAGATTTCTGTTTCTTTTTCTGTTTTTGAGACAGAATCTCACTATGTCACCCTCAGTAGAGTGCTGTGGTATCATAGCTCATAGCAACCTCAAACTCTTGGGCTCAAGCAATTCTCTAGCCTCAGCCTCCCAAGTAGCTGGGACTACAGGCACCTGCCACAACACCCAGCTATTTTTGGTTGCAATTGTCATCATTGTTTTAGCTGGCCGGGCAGGCTCCAACCCGCCAGCCTTGGTGTATGTAGCTGGTGCCCATAACAGTGGTATAGGCGCTGAGTCACTGTGCTATAGGCACTGAGCTGAGGTTTCTGTTTCTTAAGAAATATCACCCTTAGTGGAAGAACAAGATGACAGACCATAAGTATCATTCAGCTGAGCTCTCCTAAAATGACTGGGGAAAGAAGAAAACCCAGCCATACCTAGGTGGGGATCTTACCCAGAGTTATAGCCCAGGGAGCACAGTAAGGAGATGGTGAGCTAGATACAGCATATGATCCAGAGTGGTAGAAATACAATAAATCAGTCAAGTGATTGAAAAAAGCTGCAATCAACTGGCCCCTACAGAGGCCTGGCCTGGGAAGAAGCCTTTCTGGAGTTTTTAGTTGTTGGGAGAAGCTGCACATTGAGTGGAAACCTTGGAAGAGTGGGCAGACTTGAGCAGTATACAGCAACAAGAATTGAATGCTAGTTGCAGTGGATTTGCCATAGGTTTTGTGGCTAGTGAAGCAGCCACACTGACAAGGGTGGCCAGGGGACTGCCACTGTGGGAAGTTTATGAGATGGTCTTAACAGGGGCCTAAAGCAAGGCTGTTTTAATTCTGCCTGCTGGGATCAGAACTCCAATCTTGGGATAGGCTGTGGGACTCCTACACTCCACAAGAACTGGAGTCAGGGGGCTCTGTGAAGCCTGCCCCTGAAGGATTCTTGTGAGCTTTAAGATCCCAACCTGGGAGGGTCTGAATGCTGAGGAAACAGGAGATCGCCACAGGGAAGTAAGTTTGGAATAAGGACCTTAGAGGTTGTTGGCTGCGCTCTCTGTCCTCTAAAAAACAAAAAAAAACATAGAGCCACTTTGTGTCCTGGCAACATATTGCAAAATACTGTCATCAAGACCAAGGACTTCTCTTTGAAGCAAAGGAGGCAGTGAGAAGGAAAAGAGAGGACAAAGAGGTGAACAGGAAGAAAGAACACATGAGGAGGAACCAACAGAAAAATTCAAACATGAAAAATCAAAACAAAGGAACTACCACAAGGGATCATAAGGCAACTACTGCAGAAGACTCCACCTATAAAGAATTAATGGACTTGACAGAAAGGGAACTTTAAATATGGATGATAAAGACAATAAAAGGAAAGGATGATAAAATGAAAAGACAGAACTAAAAGTCAGGTGAGAGATACGTAGAATATAGAAAGGAAATGGAGGAGCTTAAGGAAATGAAGGAGACAATCAGGGAATGTAAAGATGCAGTAGAAAGTATCAAAAATAGATTAGGCAGTGGAGAAGAAAGAACCTCAGAGCTAGAGGATAAAGTTTTCAAGTTAACCCAGGTAGTTAGAAAGGGAGAAAAGAAGAAAGAAGCGTGAGAAAGCAGAAGAGGCGCTTAGAGAACTATGAGACTCCATGAAGCATTCAAACATACAAATAATAGGGACTTCTGAAGGGGAAGAACATTGTTGTAAAGGAATGAAAGCCCTACTGGAGATTATCATAAATGAAAACTTCCCAAGTTTTACTAAAGACCCCTACACCATCCTTTCATAAATATATCAAACCCTGGGTCATCTCAACCCAAATAGTCTCTCTAAGAACATTGTAATGAACCTGTCCAAAGTTAAGATGAAAGAAAAATTTCTACAAGCAGCAAGGAGTAAGCACCAACTGACCTACAGAGGCAGAGCTATTAGCACAACAGCAGACTTTTCAACTGAAACTGTCTAAGACAGAAGAGCATGGTCATCCATCTTCAACATTCTTAAACAAAACAATTTTCAGCCCAGAATTCTGCCTACAGATGCAGATCCATTAGCATGACAGCAGACTTTTCAAATGAAACTGTCCAAGACAAAAGACCATGGTCATCTATATTCAGTATTCCTAAATAAAACAATTTTTAGCCTAGAATTCTGGATCCTGCTAAACTTAGCTTCTAAGTTGATGGAGAAATCAAATCTTTTGCAGATGTACAAGCACTGAAAAAATCTGCCACAACAAGACCAGCTTTATAGGATATATTTAGATCTGTTCTCAACACTGACCACCACAATGGACCACCAGCAAAGTAAAACACCCAGAAGCTAAAGGTCAAAACTTAGCTTCCACAATGACATAAAGGATAAAACCACACAACGGACTTTCACAAAACAAGATGAATAGAACTCCTCCACACTTATCAATTCTCTCAATAAATGTCAATGGACTGAATTCACCGCTGAAGACACACAGGCTGGCTGATTGGATTAAAAAAGTACAAGTCATCCATATGCTCTCTCCAGGACACATACCTATCCTTGATGGACAAATCAAGACTCAGGGTTAAGGGATGGAAAACAGTATCTCAGGCAAATGGAAATCAGAAGAAAGGAGGGGTGGCAATTTTATTTTCAGGTGCAGGTGGATTTAAAGCAGCTAAAGTTAAGAAACATAAAGATGAACAATTTATACTGATCAAAGGAACAAAACAACAAGAAGGCATTTCAATTTTAAATATCTATGCACCCAGCTTAAATGCTCCCAGATTTATGAAACAAACTTTGATGGGTTTCAGCAATATGATATCCCACAACATCATAATAGTTGGGTACTTTAACACCCCTCTGACAGAACTGGACAGATACTATAAAAAGAAACTAAACAAAGGTACAGAGGACTTAAATGTGACCCTAGAACAAATGGGATTAATAGATATATACAGACTACACCATCCCAAAGCTAAAGAATATACATTTTTCTCATCAGCGCATGATACATACTACAAAATTGACTACATCCTAGGATACACATCAAACCTCAGCAAAATTAAAAGAATAGAAATTATACCTGTATCTTCTCATACCCCAAGGCAATAAAGGTGGAACCCAATTCCAACAAGAACATTCATCCCCACCCAAAGACTTGAAATTAAACAACCTTATGCTGAATGTTCGGTTCAGGAAGAGATAAAAGAGTAAATCGTTAAATTCCTCAAATATAACAGCAAAGAAGACACAAGTTACTAAAGCCTGTGGGATACAGCAAAGGCAGTCTTATGAGGGAAATTTATCACATTAGATGCCTACATTTGAATAACAGAAAGAAAGTGCATTAACAAACTCATGAACCATATAATGGAATTGGAAAAAGAACAATCTAATCTTAAGCGCAACAAAAGAAAAGAAATAACCAAAATTAAATTGTAGATTAATGAAATTGAAAACAAAAGAATCATTCAGAACAAAGCAAGAATCATTAACAAAACAAAAAGTTGTTTTTCGAAAAAAACAATCAATACGCCTTTAGCCAGATTAACTAGTAACAGAAAAATAAACTGTCTAATAATCTCAATCAGAAATGATAAAGGAGAAATAACAACAGATGCCACAGAGATATAAGACATCATCTCTGAGTACTATAAGAAACTCTATCCAAAAATTAGACCATGTGGAGGAAATGAATCTATACCTGAAACCACACTTCTCCCTAGACTTAAACAAGAAGAAATAGATTTCATGAACTGATCAATTTCAAGAACTGAGATTGAAGAAACAATAAAAACTCTCAATGAAAAAAATCCCTGGGTCAGATGGCTTCACACTAAAATTCTATCAAATCTTCAAAGAAGACCTTATACTACAGAAATTATTTCAAAAAAAAAATTGAGAAGGAAAGAATCTTCCCCAATACATTCTGTGTGGGGAAGGGTAGCACCCTGATACCAAAACCAGGAAAAGGAGTTTAGTAACCCAACTAAAAAGGAGTATTTCAGGTCAGTTTCTGAAATGAATATAGAAAAATTCTCAATAAAATACTAGCCAATAGATTACATTAAAAAATCATTCATCACAAAAAAGTATGTTTCTTCCTAGGGATACAAGGCTGGTTTAACATTCATTCACAAGTCTATAAACATATTTTGCCATATCAACAGAAGCAAAAGCAAAGACCATATTCAACACAGTGCTGAAAGTTTTAGCCAATACAATCAAGCCAAAAAAAAAAGAAGAAGAAAAGAAAGGAAAGGGCATCCAAATGGGTGCAGAGAACAGAAAACTCTAGCTCTTTTCCAATGTTATGAACCCCAAAGTCTCAACCACAGGACTCCTAAAAGTGATAAAATAAAAAATATGGCAATGTCTCAGGATATAAAAGCAATGTCCACAAATCAGTAGCCTTTATTTATGCCAATAACAGCCAAGATGAGAAGCTAATAAAGGACAGAATTCCTTTCACAGTAGCTTCAAAAAAAAATTAAATATCTAGGAATATACATAACAAAAGAGGTGAAGGACCTCTACAAAGAAAATTACAAAACTTTAAGAAAAGAAATAGCAGAAGATATTAAATGGAAGAATATACCATGCTTATGGCTGGGAAGAATCAACATTGTGAAATGTCTATACTACCCAAAGCAATCTACAGATTCAATGCAATCCACATTAAAATACCATCACCATACTTTCAAGATTTGGAGAAAATAATTCTTAATTTTGTTTGGAACCAGAAGAAACTCCATATAGCCAAGGCAATTCTTGGTAATAAAAACAAAGCCTGGGGTGTCACCCTATCAGACTTTCAGTTACACTACAAAGCCATAATCACCAAAACAGCATGGGATTGGCACGAAAAATAGAGATATTGACATTTGGAACCAAACAGAAAATGATAAGATGTAACTTACCGCTTACAGCCACCTGATCCTTGATAAACCAAACAAGAACATACACTGGGGAAAAGAATCCCTATTCAATAAATCGTGCTGGGAGAAACTAGATAACCACATGTAAAAGACTGAAACTGGACATGTACCTCTCACCACTTATAAAAATTGATTCAGGATTGATAAAAGATTGAAATACAAGATGTGAAACACCAAAAATCCTCAAAGAAAGTGTGGGGAAAACGCTTGAAGATATTGGCCTGGGGGATGATTTTATAAAGAAGACTTCCCTGGCAATTGCAACAACAACAAAAATAAGCATATGGGGCTCAATTAAACTGAAAGCTTCTTTTTTTTAATGGTAGAGACAGAGTCTCACTTTATTGCCCTCAGTAGCCATGGCATCACACAGCTCACAGCAACCTCCAACTCCTGAGCTTAGGTGATTCTCTTGCCTCAGCCTCCAGAGTAGTTGAGACTACAGGCACCCACCACAACACCCAGATATTTTTTTGTTACAGTTTGACCAGGGCTGGGTTTGAACCTGCCACCCTCAGTATATGAAGCTGGCACCCTACTCACTGAGCCACAGGTACCATCCAACTGAAAAGCTTCTGTACAGCTAAGGAAACAACAACCAAAGCAAACAGACAACCTTCAAAATGGGAAAAGATATTTGCATATTATAAATTGGACACAACTTTGATAACTAGAATCTACAAAAAACTCAAATTAATCAACATAAAAAGAACGAACAATCCCATATATCCCTGGGAAAGAGACATGAATAGAACCTTCTCTAAAGAAGATAGACGAATGGCTAAAAAAGTATGAAAAAGTGCTCATTGTCCCTAACCATCAGAGATATGAAAATCAAAACTATCCTGAGATTATCACCTAACCCCAATGAGAATGGCCCACATCACAAAGTCTCAAAGCTGCAGATGCCTAGCATGGATGTGGAGAGAAGGGAATACTTCTGCACTACAGGTGGGACTGCAAACTAATACAACCTTTTTGGAAGAAAGAATGGAGAATCCTCAAAGAACTCATATTAGACCTCTCATTTGATCCTGCAATCCCATTACTAGGCATTAACCCAGAAGAAAAAAAGTACTTTATCATAAGGACATTTTCACTAGACTGTTATTGCAGCTCAATTTGCAGTCACTAAAATGTGGTAATAGTCTAAATGCCCACCAGCCCATGAATAGATTAACAACCTATGGTATATGTATACCAGGGAATACTATTTGGCCACTAAAAGAGATGGAGACTTTACATCTTTTGTATTAACCTGGATAGAGGTGGAACACATTCTTCTCTGTAAACCATCATACTCTATTCTAATATGAAGGCAGTAGGTGAGCTAATATAGGGGATCTTGGGGAATGAGCAAGTGAGCAGAGGGGATGAAGGAGAGGGATTGGGGATTACAGTGTAAGGCACACCTCTTGGGAGTGGGACACAATTATAAGAGGGCTATCTAACAGATGCAATCAGTGTAACCTAATTCTTTGTACCCTCAATCAATCCCAAACAATAAAAATAAATAATAATAATAAAGAAACATCAGCCTCTTATTTTGTATAATTTATTAGACTTCAGTGACTCCAAAAACAAACATTACAACTAACTACATGATATAAAAGCTCCTATGTACTTTCATGGCCTGTTTTATAATAAGTCGTATTTTATTGACCGAATTCAACTCTGTCAGACTGGGATCTGCTGAGTACCTGTGCAGTGACATTGACTTGGCCACAAGTGTGATATAAACTCTAACAAGCCCAGTTAGAAGAGGCGATAATTCAGGTTCTCATCTTAAAGAATAGGCTCTCAGATAATTTTTAGTTTTTCCCACCATGTTGTCCTTTTAGATGTGATGCTCCATCCAGCACTGCTGCTTTCTAACTCAGCTCAGGGCCAGGCAAAATTGATTTGAAATTTGCTGTATTCTCATTCCATCACTCCCACCCAGCATTTTAGATGTCAGTATTTCTTTTGTTTACTTTACTTTTCTTAAGAAATGGATGTAAAATGCCAATGTACTCTGTCGTACTTCTTTATTTTGAGGCCAGGGGAGTGTTGGGTTTCAATTCCTCTATCTTTCTGCACTAATAATCTGAGTAGCCATTTCATTTCCCCTAAGAGATAGCTGAGAAACACACACACAAGAGGCTGACACGCATTACATACACATGCACACTTTTTTTTAAATTTCAGGTTAATGTAACCATACAAACAACTAGGTTACAATATTTGCATTTGTTTACATAGAGTCCCTCTTGTAGTTGTGTCCCACACCCCAAAAGTGTGCCATATACCCTTCCATTGTGCCCATTACCTGGGAGCACACCAATCCCCTCCCCTCCTCTCCTCTTCCCCCCTCTCCCCAACTTGGATTAAAATGAGTTTTTCCATATGTGGGCAACACACACACATTTTTAAGACCCCCTTTTTAGAAAACATGCTTTGATATAAGGGTGTATACCCCTAAAAGGAAAGAGCAGTAGTAGCAAGTCACACATTCTTCCAGCCTGTGACTGTGACTCAACTTTAGAAAAGTAATTGTATAGATTTTTAAAAACTTTTTAAATGTTCGCATTCATATTTCTAACACATTTAAAGTACTACTTCTAAATAAATTTATTAGCAACTTCTAACAGCTGGTTAAATGATTAAAATGATTGAATAGCTGAAATTTGAATTCACCAATTAGAATTATGAAAGTTTTATCTCATCTGAAGGGGAAAGCACTTTATTTTTAAAAATCTGAACAGGAGATATAATGATATCACAGACTGCAAATCTGTGAAACTAGAATTCATAATAATTCAGAAATTAGTTGAACTAAAATTTTTTTGCAGATGTAGTAACAGTAACAGTTACGCAGTAACAGACGTTGTCACATTTTCAAACAATGGGATTTACTATACTTGAGTTTTATGTGACTTAAACAATGATAATTATTGACGTTTTAGACCATTCATTGTGACCAAACAGGTGTGCATCTTCATAAGAAAAAAGTCAAAGTCTTTTCTGGCTCAGACTTTTTGTGTAAACTTTATCCTTTGCTTATACCTTAAAATTTTTTCAAACTTTTCACATTGGTAAGGTACTGTAACTAAATTATATATTATGACACTTTTAAACTATCGTCAAAAATAGTTCAAGAAAGTTATGAAGCTTCAGCATTCCTCAGAACACTTATCAGTTCTTTATTTATTAATTTTTAATTTTTTTTTTGAGACAGATTCTCGCTTTATCGCCCTTGGTAGAGTGCCATGGAGTCACAGCTTACAGCAACCTCCAGCTCTTGGGCTTATGTGATTCTCTTCCCTCCGCCTCCCAAGTAGCTGGGACTATAGGCTCCCGCCACAACCCCCACAAATATTACAGTTCATAATTTTTAATGACCTACTAACAAGGCGTCAGCATAGGGATGAAATGACAGTGCAGTTTGACACACTGCGTCTAACAGCTTATCATGTGACTTGAGTACAAGTAAAAGTAAAGTAATGCAGGCTGAGTACCCTTTATTTCAAATGCTTCAGACCGGAAGTGTTTTAGATTTCAAATGTTTTGGATTTGAGAATATTTACATAGACACAAGTGAGATATCTTGGGAGTGGACCCAAGTCTAAACAAAGTTTATTTATGTTTCCTATATCCCACATACACATAGCCTAAAGATAATTTTATTTTTCCCTCGGGGACATTGAATAAAACTGCATGTCATGGGTCTGTGTGTTGTGTGTTGTGGGCCTACATTTTTGACTGCACGTAATTTCCCACTTGTGGCATCATGTCAAAAATGTCTAGATTTTGAAATTGCCTGGATTTGAAACCCTGTTCCACTACTT
>CAUYQV010047129.1:0-31043 GCA_963574575.1 Galagoides demidoff
CTGGGACCACAGGTGCCCGCCACAACGCCCGGCCATTTTTTGGTTGCAGCCTCATTGTTGTTTGGCGGGCCCGGGCTGGGGATTCGAACCCGCCACCTTAGGTGTACGTGGCTGGCGCCTTAGCCGACTGAGCCACAGGCGCCAAGCCAATTATTCCTTTTTAACTTCTTTGTTAAAAGGGTCTTGACCCTAGCTGCACATTAGAATAACGTAGGGAGAGTTAAAAAAAAAAAAAACTGATGACCACATCCCATCTTTAGATTTATTTGATCTGAGGCACTGGTGTTGCTTCTCAGAGCATTTTATTTCATAATGTGGTATTTAACCCATTGTTCCATAATTGTATAAAAGTCTGTTTTTCTGTCCACTTTATATTATAAACTTTGAGAAATAAGGCCATGTCCTAATCAACTTACGTAAAACATGGCATATAGTAGTTGCTTGCTTGTTTATCAGGCTCTTCTTTGTTTTAACATATTCTTACTGAGGAGTCACTAAATTCTAAAATCTGAGGATACATCAGTAAGCAAAACAGATTTGGTCCTTCACTTTGTGAAATTTACAATAATTTGCCCATGAGGGCAAATATGTCGTCCCTGCCTTTGAAGATTTATCTAGGATGATGACTCACCAAGAGGTATCAGGGTACAATAAATAATAGTTGAGTGCCTACTATGTGCTAGCCACTGACAGCACCTGGCTACATCAGAGCAGATGAACCAGGTTGTAGGTGTTTCTCTTTGGACATACTATTTTGTCTGCCTTTAGGGTTGGCCCTTCCTGTGTTTCCTAAACTTTGTACATTTGTGAGATTTTAATTTATTATTAACTAAATTAATAACTCCATCTCCTTGAGATGGAGTCTCAAGATGTTACCCTAGGTAGAGTGCCATGGTGTCATAGCTCAAAGCAACCTCCATCTCTCAGGCTCAAGAGTTCCTCTTTGCCGCTGGGCACGATGGCTCACACCTGTAATCTTAGCACCCTGGGAGGCTGAGGCAGGTGGATTGCTTGAGCTCACGAGTTCGAGACCAGCCTGAGCAAAAGTGAGACCCCATCACTGCTAAAAATAGAAAAACTGGGGATTACTTGAGCCCAAGGAGTTGGAGGCTGCTGTGAGCTGTGACAGCCACAGCACTCTTTCTCTTTGCTTCCGTCTCCCAAGTAGCTGGGACTACAGGCTCCTGCCACCATGCTTGGCTAGTTTTTCTATTTTTAGTACAGATAGGGTCTTGCTCTTGCTGAGGCTGGTCTCCAATTCCTGGGCTTAAACAATCCATCCACCTTGGCTTCCCAGGCATGAGTGACTACACCTGACCAGCCTGAGATTTTCATTTAAACTCCATTTACTAACACAACTAATCACAAAGATTTCCACAAATTGCCGAAATATCTTATGGTTCCAATTACTAACTTTGCATTCTAGATCGTGAATAAAACGAGTAGATGTTTTAGATATAAATTAATCTGATATATGTCTGGCTATTTTAGTATGGAATGCCTCATCCACGTTTCCTCCTAAATCAAAGATAAGTATCCTTATATACAGAAATAAGTTGTGTGTTACTTTAATGACAAGTCTGAGATGTACTATGGGTATAGAACCAATTCTCTTGATTTTACAGGTGAGGAAAGCTAGGCACTAGTTGAGACCCAAGCACACCTTGCAGAATAGTGGTAGCAGAACTGGTAAGTTCAATGTTTTTCTATCATTCCATATTGCCTAAATACACATCCATACACATCACACAAATGCTAGGTTTTGTGGAAGTACCTGAGGAGCAAAAATAAATCTAGCATATTAATGTGTTATATTGTAAAATATATTTTAGCAGCTTGTTAACTTATATTAGCTACAAATGTGCTTACATTTATAAGTTTGAAGTATAGAATACTTTTAAAAAGCATGCACCTTTACCTTTTTCAAGTATATAAAAATAAGTGGACCTGCAATGATTAAAGATTCCTTTTAGAGTTCCTTAGAGTCTTTACTTTGATTAATATGTAAGAATGCTTTGTAACCATATTCTCAATTATTTGTGTGGAAATGGGTGTTCCTCAAATACTTGAGGATACTTAAAACAGTGTGTTCTCTATAACAGTTTATACACTCTCCCTGTAATCTTTATTTACACTAGTGATTTGTTCAGTGAGTCTTTTCTCCAGTGATCTGGGAAAGGCAAAATTCTGCTTAGCCAGACCTTGAGTAGATCAGAAATTCTTATTTAAGTAAGTCTGAATTAACAAGGTTTTACTTTATTTGCAACTTAATAGGTTTTGCACCATATATTTGCCTTTACATACATGTATAACCTTATTAACATGTATTTTATACATTTAAAAGTATTCTGCAGAGCTACTGACTTATCAATGAACCTAAGACGTTTCAAATTATTTTATAGCTTCTTAGCATAGATTTGCCTTAGTCCATCTGTAGCTGTGGAGGAAAAATTCTGTTTCCTTAAGTCCTTTTATGAGGGTGCCAAAAGGTATAAAAATATGAAGCCATTTAATAGCTAGGCTCTTTGAAACTACCAAGCACACACAGTGTGCATGCTAAGTTTAATCACTGTGATGGATTTACATGTAATGTCTCAATTCCAGTCTCCCTCATTAGTGCAGTCAGTCTTGAAGTTCTCCCCAGTGAGAAGGGTGAAGGTGACTTCAACACCCGTGAGAGAGGATGGTGGATATTGACAACATCCAGAGAAAGACAGTGGGAGAAAACTCTACCATATGAGGCTATAATCCTAGCTGTGGTCAATGTGTTGAAAGCTTTATATTTCCTGACCACAGGATCTTTCTATAAAATGAACAGGGAGGAGGGATATTCCCAGGATTAGCCAGCTGGCTATTTCTATATGCTTATTAAAATTTCTGGAAGAAACGATGTGGGTTTTAAACCCTCTTAAAATAAGATGACTATATCCATTTGAAAAATCACAAGCTTTTCCCTCCCCCAACTATTTCTTGTAAGAGAGAAGAATAAAACATTCTCACTCTTAAATTTTGACATTTGCAGTAAAGGAATGGGTGGTAAAAACAGCAGTGGTAGCAGAAGCAAGGAGAGAATCCAGATGTCACCTTGGTAGGAAATCTTTTTCTCCTCTAAGGACCCGCAGGTCAGGCTTTTTCATTTTGGACAAAGCAGTTTTATTCCATCCCATGTGGAGTGTGGAGACAGCCTCCTCTTTTGGAGGCTGCATTTAGAACCTGCTGCTGCCTCTTTGTATTCAAAACCCACACGCCATTCCCCTAGCTTGCTGGGTGAATCTCTGCACAATAGTGGCATTAAAGAAAGCAAAGCACAGGCATTGCATTTGGGCTCTTTGTTTAGGGCAAACAAAACAAAACCAAGCAAGTTAACATTTAACATTCTTCAAAAGACACTGGGTCATCAGACTACTGTAGACGTAGCATTAGAGTTGGGTCCTTTTTATAAGAAATCCTGAGTGTTTAGTCAAAACTACCAGACCCAAGAACATTCTCTTTTATAGTCTTGTTAGTTTTTGTTCTTTTTTTGAGAGAGATTAAACAAATGAAGTGAAGGCACATTCGCTTTTTCTTCTTGCCTTCCTCTCCCCACCGCAGCCCCCTCTCAATTATACACACACACACACACACACACACACACACACGAGGGTATCTATCTCCATTTTCTTTCTCTTCTCCTTTAAATAGATCACTGAGCTAACCAAATCTTCATTTTCAGTTGTGGTGTTCCCAGGATATATATATATATATACATATATATATATATATATATATATATATATATAGAGAGAGAGAGAGAGAGAGAGAGAGAGAGAGAATAGCCAATATACTTTTAGCATCTTGAAATTTTATCATTTTATCAAGACCTTGTCTTTTCCTTCTAACTGGTGTTTTCAGAACTAGTGCATAACAAGTAAATTTGATTTGGTCCTTAAGTGAAATTGAAGGAAGTTCATTTGACTTTGTTGAAAAGTATAATGAAAATAATAGTTTATATTCGTCTGGCTTTTTTATGATTTATAGTGTGCGGTCACATGTTTTATTTTATTTAATTCTTACAACAATTTCTCTGGAATATTATGGACCGCTTAGAGTCAGTCAAACAAAGTTGAGGAAATTTAAGAGCTTGTTTATTTATTTATTTATTTATTTTTGGTGGTTTTATAACTTCAGTGTGTCTGACAATCACCAGTTAGTTCTCATCCACGTTGACTATAAATTATTGAAAGTGGTAACATGTATATAGGTAACCAAAGTGTAGAGTTAGTTTGGTGAATCTTCATCTTCATGACATTTTTCTGGAGAACCGCATAGGGATACGATATGGGACATTCCTTATGCCTTTGACCCACACAGCTTTGTTGAGCCTGGTATCTATCACTGTGCACATCTGGAGACCCCATCTCTTTCATGGGAAATTTCTGGACCTCTTTGAGTGCCCACTCCATCAAAGCACTTATGAATGTTCTGGTGTATTCTCAAGTCACCACCTCCTTGATGACAGACTGGCTCTTCGCCACCCTTCTTTGTGGGAGCCCTTCTACTGGGTCCAAGTCCGAAAAAGCAAGAGGCTTGTTCAGTGACAACAGTTAAAGGGAAAGTTTAAGCTAACTGTTTGGAAGTCATCTAATTGTCAGTGGACATCCTGCCACTCCAGAGAGTCCTCTAAATTATAACGGAAAACACTTACCAATTTGATTACAATAATTCATGTGGATAATGAAAGAGTGAATTACCTTATTGCCAAAGGGAGGTGTACAGTATGTGTTTATTTCCAATCTTCTGGTACACATACCCAGGGTGTGTGTGGTGTATATTCAAGTCAAGTATGGTAGTACAGGAGAGGGTACTGGGTTTTTAGAATGATCTTTCACTTTCTGGCATTTAATCATCAGGATTTAGAAATAGAAAGGTGAAGAATATGTTAAATGACTGTTCAAGGAAGGAATGAATGAGGAAGATGTAAGCATGGGAAAGAAAGCAAAAGAGAAGGACCTCATGAAGCAATGAAAGAAAGAATAGATTAAGAACTGGGGAAGTAAATGAAAAAGCTACTAATACAGTACACACAACCAGTGCTCTCAAGCAGCCAGCCTGCAACTCCGTAAAAATCAGTTTAAACTTGGTGTTTTGCCATATTGTCAATAAGCTGACAATGCATGACTCCCCTGGCTCCCATGTCAGTATGTATTACTTGAAGTTAAAAAAAAAATAAGGTAGTGAAGTTGAAAAACTTCACTGACTGACTTTTAGCTAAAATTGTATTCTGCATTTACAAAGTTGTTTTATAATACAGTAAAACTGTGTTATGATAAGTGAAGCAAATAATGTAATTAATTTCAACATAGTTAATAAACAACTATATAGGGGGCAATGCATTAGCTGCTGTGGAGCGTACAAAAGGTGCAGAGACACAGCCTTCTGTATCTAGACAAATACAGAGTTGAACTAAGTAAGGTGATGCCATGGCATAAGGGTTGGATAAGTTGATCAGAAATAAAAATTAATATATTATTTGAAGCTGTGTTGACTTTCATGTCCCTTCTCTTTCTCTTCCTTTTTCTCTTCCATCTATCTACCTGTTCTTTTTTTCTTCTTATATATTTGTTTTCTTGGGCATCAGTTTTGTCTCTACTCAAAGCCAGTTAGCAAGTCTGGCACACATCAATTTAGCAGAGGTGATGCTTAGCTGTAGCCAAATCATGAAAGCAAAGGGCTAGGATGCTAGGTTCAGACATAAGTCAATATATCCAAGTAGCAGAATGCAAAGACATGAATACTAGGTAATTAGAGACAGGTAATTTTAAATTCAGTGACTAGCTGCTTGTGGCTTTGAGGGAATGTGTATAAATTTATTAATTTATAAAATGGAGATATTATTTTATCCTTGTCTCCTAGGATTCTATGATTAATCAAGCACCCAGAGGATTTTAATGCACACTAAATAAAGTTCTAGACCCACTATTTAAACAACGAGCGAAGCAAACTTACCAAACTAGAGCTGATCATTTCTACTTAAGGTCTGCCTGGTTGTTTTATAGAAACATCTCGTCTTATGTATAGGCATGATTGATAGAAACTTGGCTCTATTTAATGCTATGAAAACTTTTATTTGAATAAAATCCAAATTCAACTTTTATTTGATTCAACTTTTATTGGATTTGATAATCCAATTCAACTTTTATTTGAATACCATCTCCCTTTTAGGGAGATTAGCTCTAGAAAACAGATAATTTTATTCACAGGGTAATGAATAGATCCTAGAGGTAGTTTCTGGTTTAAATTGAGAATGTCTAACAAAATATATTAGATTTAGGCCAAAATTTCTTATTTTTTCTTCACTCTCTAAACCAGAAGTCAAGTTGAAAGAATATTTTTTTGGATTTCATAAACTTGTTATTAATAAACCATATTCTAAAAGTTATAATTACCCAAACTTGTTTAAAAATATAAACTTTTCCTCCTCTCCTATATAATATCAATGGCTAATACAAAAAACAAGTGCTTCCCAGAACACGGAGACTTTTTATTAGAATTTCCTCTAGTTAAAAAGATACATTGTTAAAGGAAATACCTTGAGGGGCTCACATTGGCCAAATAGGGGACAATTTGCCTATCAAAATGAGTAAAGATAATAATGGACCTATGAAAACTTTAATAATTGATGAGTCCATACTAATCATTAATCAGTTGATAAATAAATGCATGTGAAAGAGGAGAAACTCTTCCCAAGATTAGGATGTCAGGTAATAAATGTAGAAAGAATGATAGAGTTTTATAAATCACTATTTTTGCAACCATCATTGTAAAAATTACTGAGGACAAAAAGCATCAGTGGGTCCTGAAACTGCGTACAATTTGATAAATTGACAGGTTATTTATATAATCTCAAGGCATGTTCCCTACTGATTACTTACTGTCTGCAAAGGAGAAAATCTTATCGGTGGAGAAGCCTGGCTACCACTGTCTTAACAACCACTGTATGCCTCTTCATGTGCTACCCTGAGAACAAGCCACGTACTTTGTCACTGTGCTATTAGATATTTTGCCAAAAATGCATAACCTGAATTTAACCACAAGGAACAACCAGACAAACCTAAATTTAAGGACATTATACAAAACAAGTGGCTTGTATTCTTCAAAAATATAAATTCCATGGAAAATAAAGAATGGCCAAGAAATTATTTCAGATTTAAGGTGAAAAAATATGCAACTCAATGCAATTCATAATCTTGAACTAGAACCTGGATCTAAGAAAAAAATTGCTTTAAGAATTTACTGAGACAACTGATAAAATTTAAGTATGGTCTATATATTAGAAAATAGTATTGTGTCAATGTTAAGTTGTATGATTTTTATATTTTGATAAAGGGGTGTGATGTATTCAATTTAATTCTTTTATAAACGAAGAGGGTCATACTTGTATACACTTTAGGGTATGATGTTATGTTTTGATGTATTTATACAATATGGAGCTTATTTTTAAATATTTCAGGAGAGAATGAGAAAAGTAGAAGGAGAGAAAGAAAGTTAACAAGTGTAGCCAACAGTGAATCTTGCAACATTTCTGTAAGTTTGTTAATATTTCTACATAAAAATTTGTTTTAAAGTGGAGAAAACAAATTTCCAGAGAGGATTTCCTGTTGCTAAAGAGAATAAAATTGTGTTATGAATTTGGGCTGTGTTTCTGCAGCTAAACCTTTTCAGCCTTTACTGGTGAATATAACAACAAGCTTAGGTGATGTCATATTTCTTTACATTAGATGCAAAAAGCTAGTCAGTTTTGGAGTCTCTATTTGGTTAGACAGCATAGCTCACACATTTGTAACATATAATATGTTCTTAGCATAAAGATCTAAAGGCTAGGCCTATGTTACACATCAATATATTTAACATGCAAACATGGATGCAATGATTTTGATTGAAAACATAATTTTGAACATTTTGATAGAGTTCTCTTTCTCTAAAAATGACCAGAGTTAATTAAAATATTTATAATAACAGGGCCAGGCACAGTGGGTCATGCCTATAATCCTTGCACTCTGAGAGGCCAAAGTGGGTGGATTGACTGACCTCACAAGTTCGAGACCAGCCTAGGCAGAGCGAGACCTCATATGGGTGTTGTATTGGGCACCTGTAAGTCCCAGCTACTTGGGAGGCTGAGGCAAGAGAATCACTTGAGCCCAAGAGTTTGAGGTTGCTGTGAGCTATGATGCTATGGCACTCCACTGAGGATGACAAAGTGAGACTCGTCTAAAACATATATATGTATATATATTTATAATAATACCTCATAAAGATACAAAAGTTAATAACAATTATATGCTCCTGTAGAAGAATAGATGTGTTTACTAAATCATGAAATTAAACACAGCTATGGACAAAACAAACTCTAAGTAACGTTTGGAAATAATGGTATTATCCTTCCGTGTTAACTTTCAATTTCTTTCCGCCAAATCCAGGGAAAGCAACAGGTGTGGCTAGAAAAAAATGTCTCTGTGGAAGTTCAGGTCAGACACTTGTTTTTGTATTGACACCTGGTCTCTACACCGGCTCAGGCCCATGTTGATATGCTCATCTTACAGTGGTCCATGTAGGTCTCTCACTTCTGTCATACTTACATATGAATTATGTATATTTCTTTGTCTTTCTACTTGCCACACAAAATTTGGCATTCAGAGTGCAAAATCTTTATCTACTGGTGTCTATTTACCATATCTAGTGGCTTTAGCTATTTCTTTCTGTCTGCTACTATATGGATTCATGTTAATGTTGGGAATGTGATTAGCCTCCATTTGATATTTGGTTTTTTATTCTTTAGCTGCTTAGAAATAAATGTCTTTCCTTTGCTGTACCAATGGAGAAGTTTTGAAGAGATTCCTGGATTTTAGGGGAGGAAAATAGACAAAGTTCAGGCTGAGCACTAGTTTAAAAAATGTCTCCCCCACTACTCAGAAGTAATTTACTTTCTTGTTATTTTCTGTGTTTAACTATCAACAACTCCTCCCCTCATGACAACAGCAGCCCCTGGTTAGAAGCTGTTCACTGGATGCCTTGAAAGACTTTTGCTGTTTAATGGTTTCAAGCCCACTTACATACATCGTATATACATACCTCTTGATTTCTTTGGGTTTTCCCATGGCAAAGGTCCTAGATCTAAATTATAATCTTGAAAGGCATGCCCTGTTTTTAAAACTTGTGAGTTTAGAAGTGGGCTACAGGGGAAAAAAAAGTCACATGCACAGAATTTATGGGGCTCTCTTGAAATTCTTTACTGTCAAAACTTCCAACATAGTGTAGGACACACAGGATGGTGCAATGGCAGTGGGAAATTTGAGGACTGAGAAGAGGAAGCATAGGTTTTTCTACCTCTATGCAAGCATTCTGATCCCTGCCTTGTTCCCTGACAACTAAAGTTGTACAACTGTCCAAGCCTCCACCAAAGAGTGATTTCTGCTGTTATCTGAGTTAGCTTTGTACCAGCATCAGTCAGAACTCTCCCATTAGCAGGAACTGTCACAAATGTGGGGCAACTACAAACACAGTAAGCGAGATTCTCCCTTCAGCAACAGCAGTTCCTTGGGGTCTCTATGAACATAGCCTCCTATCAGGTTGGCTTACAGACTGCCATGGTGTTTACAGATTGTCCTGGAAATGAGATGTCATGTGAGGGGGATCCCGGGGTGCAGCTCCTGAAATGAATTCAATATAAAAAATTAAAGCGATGTGGGATCTTAGTACAAGTCAGAAACCTATGCAGAATTGTAGATGAAAGAAGTTAGTTCTGTAAATTATGTTATCACAGGTGAAGAACATTTATATCAATCATTAGGGCTAGAGGATGAATTTATATAGGGATAATTGATGAGCCACGTTAAAAAAGCTAATGTAGATAATAGATGAGTAGAGAATAATACTCCTGGTGTTTGGGCCTGCAGCTGTCCTCTGGGTCACAGTAGCTAACAGTCAAGAAATTATTTTTAACTGTGTGTGTAAGAAAATGCCGAATTCCTTTTCTTCTAGACATCCCTGAACATCCTAAGTCATTACAGGTGCTAGAGCTATGTATAGATTTTAAAGCACTACTTACAGTTTCCAGAAGAGAAGACCTGTGTGGTCTGTTTTACTGCAAGCACAGTAAAAATTAGTAGGCCCTATTTATTCATTATTAATCTGGTGGCAGAGATGTATCTTAACTCCTGATGGGTTTTATGTGCTGCTGCTATTATTTGTTGGGAAATTTTTCCTCTTTTTCCTATTAAATCTTCCTCCCAGGAGTTGTGTTTATTTGGCACTAAGTTAAAAGGAGAGGATGTTGTTAAAAGAAGGGACCACTTTACTGTTCCTATTAACACAGCATCTCAGTACCTACTGCTGCTAAAACCCAATTGATTCAGTCTCTGAAGTCTGTCATCAAAGGGTAATTCAGAAACCATTAGAATTGGCAGATATAATTTCTTAATCTAAAAATATGTATCAGGGTAAAATGGTTGAAATTTTTGTACTGCACATTTCCTTTCTCTAGGTTTTGGTATTATGATATTTACCATATCATATTTTAATTTTATTATGTTTCTAAAGTATTCATAGACTACTTTAGGTATTCTGTCCTAATACCTGGGCACAAATAGAGTTAAAAAAGGGAAAACTTCTACTAATAAAGAGTTCTGACTACACTGAGAGGTAAAAATAAGAGCCTCTAAAACTAAAGCAGATGACAGGTAGTGTCTGAAGGGTCTAGAGTATATCTGACCATGCTTTAAAGCTCAAGTGTGGAGCATAAACATAAATTTAATGAAGTACAAAGAGGTACTAAACAGTGCATTCTCCTCCTGAAGAGTGATAATTCCTAACCTAAGATTACCTATTTTCCCTTGAGAATTCAAAGAACTAATAAGATTAAGTCCACCTGAAGTATTTGTACAGTTGTCGTTTTATAGGCATCATTCAAGGAACACTCTTTGGGATGGCCCCCTCTTTCTCTTAAACCTGGAACCCATATAGTGGTTTCCTTCTCATATGTGCAAATGTGCACTAGAAAGTTGTCTCTCACCTGCCTTACCCAAAAGCCCCTGTTCCTTTTAGGAGTTCAGAAAGGCCATTTCTGTTGACCTATTTTTAATCTCAATTAATTTTCAGATATCCTAGGAGCACTGGAATTTAGAGTTAAAACCATTTTTGAGGGTTTTAGAAAGTCAGGTTGGGCTGCGGTGGGCTGGATTTCTCCCCTTGCTGCAGGCATTCTGCAGGTGAAGAGCTGTGGTCACTCGGTGTGCACAGGGCAGCTCTGGATAATAAACCATTTTATGACCATCCAAGGTAATAGACTATTTTTTACTTAAGTTTTGGTGTATCCTACATTGATTTGGCTTTCAGTCCTTTTACTTTCTTTGCAAAGGCTTCAATGATAGTGCAGGGAAGTGCAACTTGTCTTAACTAGTAGTTGTTTTTTTTTAATTCAGCCATCTTCATTTTGGTTTTGCCCTTAGTTCATCTGAAATCATCTCCCAAAATTGGGCTTCTCTGAAGTTTGATGTAAGGGCTACCAAACTCACGGATACTCTGATAACTTCTTTGGCCCTGTGTTTGTCCCTTCCTCCCTATTCTGATATTCAAACTTTTAAGTATGTTAAAACCTTCTTGAATATAAGGCTGTATTTTTGTTGCCCACTGGGTAAGTCTTCTATAAGAATTCAATTTATTTCAACGGAAGCAGAATGCCTGTTACAGGTCAAGAACTATGCATGAAGATGAGGATATGATAAAACAGGGAGGGGTTTGCTCTACTGTAGCGGCCCGTATAGCCTATGGCTAGGAGGAGTGAGAGTTATCAGAAATACTGGTATAGCTCAATAATGGAACACCTTGGTGAAAAGGGCATGGAAAGGGATTTAGGTCTCCTAACAAGCATGAGAGCTCATGAGGTGAGAGCAGTGGTGAATTGGCAGTCTCTATAGCTGTGATGTTGAGAGGCATGAGATCAGCCTTATAATTAGGCTGGAGGAGCAGGCAGTTGGGGGAATGCACATTCTATCATAGACTCGCTTACTCTGACTCTGTCTCCTCTCCTGCCTGCAGAACGCCAGCATGGCGTCGCTCTGCAGAAGATCACCAAGCTCTACTAAAGACTAAGATCTATCTTTCTAAGAAGACTGCTTTACTCTCTCTAATACTCTTTCTCTCTCCAGCTAAAGTAGATAGCCTCAGGCACTTAAGAGAAATTGTTCCTGAGCAAGATAGCATAGCCGTCCACGTCTGGAACCTAGTTAAGCTGGGCCTGAGACCTGACCAGTCCAGGGCCCTGTCAAGTGGTGTCAGAAGTGGGATGTGACACTCTACCCCATAAGAAAATCAGAGGGAAATTAAAAGAAATGAAAATTAGATACTATTATAGTCCAATATGCAGATTTTTGAAGAGTACTATAGACTAAATCTTATGATTATGATGTGAACATTTCCTCAAATTAGGAAAGAAAAGATAAGACCACATCATTTATATTTGAAAGGCATTACAATTGTATATCTGAAAGAACAATAATATGTGATTACTATTTATAATTAAACTCTTGAGAAAAATAAAACAAAGCACTATGTTGAATCTATAAGCTATGAAAATAATGAAATAACATAAATTATTTGTATCATTGTGAGAACTCTAGATCTGTGGTCAAGATCCTTGGGTTCCAGAGCTGGCACTACCACTAAGTGTCCACATAACCTTGTAGAAGTCATTAAATATGAAATGGCCGATTTTGAATCAAAAGTTTAGTTTGTTATATCTCAAAGAAGAAATAGTACAATTAATCAAAGCATGTGTCTAAACTATTGACACACTTTTGCCATCTTAATGGTAGCTTGATTAGCAGCAAAGAAGCCTGGGCAGGATATGGCAATGGAATCGCAAAAGTTGTTTTCCACAGCTTGTTGAAAATTGAACATTTTTCCTTGCAAGAGGTGGTCCAAAACACGGAAGAAAGGTCTGGTGAATACAGTGGATGACAGACAGTTTCCAAGTCCAACTTCCTTCTGTAGCTTGAGTAGTGTTGTTTGTGGGACATTTACTTAGTTTTCCTCACCTCCTTGGGCATTAGTTTCTTTACTTGAAAAATGAGAAAGCGAGGGTGGATAGTTGGACTTTCTAGACCCTTTCATCTGTGTAACTCCATGCCTTATGAAGGCATTTTAAGATATAACCATCTAGCCTTCCTTATTTATTTAAAAAAATTTTCCTATAGGGGTATGTATCCAGGTGACAGCTGGGGGCTCTGCTCAGTCAGTGAAAATATTACTGAGTTTGTTCAGAAGATCTACAGATATGCTAATTGGCAGCTGCTCCATTCTTCTCAGGGAGCAATTCCAAGTGAAATATTTGGAATTGGGTTTGAAATACTTTTTCCTTATTCCTGCCTGGGGGATTTATGTAGTAAAAGAACAAAAAAAAATACCCTAATTTAGAAGATTCTCTGGTCTAATCTACCTCTTCTAGGACTTTATGAGCAAGAGGGAAGGTTATGGAAGGTTTTCATTTTCTATGAGACTGTCAGAGCTTAGAACAATAATGGAATCTGGAATTACTCCTTATAAAAGTGTATGAAATTATCAGCAGAATGAAAGGGAAATATGGTAGGTGAAATGAGAGATACAAAAATAACCTTTCTATACAAAATAGTTTTCTTCCTTTAAATAGCATGAAGAGGGTTGATCCCCCCGATATGCACTTCACGTGTTTATCTGGTATTATAATTCTTTGCGAATAACTTCACACTATATTATTATTGTGATAAACTCTCCTGTGGAGCTTTCCCAAGTGATGTAACACCATGATGCAGGTAGCTGTGCACATTCCTTGAAACTCCAGACCATAGATGAGGAACTCCATGAAACTCAGAGAGCTAATAAAAATTATGAATTTTAAAAGTTTCGACTAAGTTTGCAAGAAAAATGGGGATAAGACATGTCAAGTATCCCAGGACAAGCCAACCACAATGCCTCCAAGGAACTGGCATTCATGAACCCTAAGAATGTAAATTGAATAATAATTTTTGTAGACTTTAAAGCCACAGCAGATGCCTGAGGTCAATATTAAATGTAGAAAAGAATATACTATGCTTAAAATTCTGTTATAGAAACTTGAAGACTTTGTCAGATGTCCAAGGCTTTCTCTATGCGGAAAAAACATAATCTGTTGAGCCCATGCATGATCCATTATACATGCAGACATTCCGGGAGTGTATGGGTGGTAGTAGAGGGGTAATTATAGACCACTGCTCAGAGAAAAGTCAAGAGGAAAGACAGAATTGCATTTTAATGTCACAAATATTTCAAAGACAAGTTGAGACATTTTTAGAAAGGAAAGAATCTGAGCAGGGAGGAAGATGTAAAGCTATCTCTAAAGATTTGCTTCGAGCAGAGAGCCCTCCAGATCATTCTCTGGAGAATGGTCTTAGAGTTAGAATTATTGAAGATATGGAGCTTGAATTTCATTCCCTGTTCAGTCTCCATGAGGAAATGCCTCTTCTCTTTTTCTGTGTTTACTTTCTCTGTTTTTAAAGAAATATATTACTTATTCTTCATCAAATTTTCTTTATAGTGTTCACCAAAATTATTGGTATTCAACTATCCTCATGTAAGACCTATTTAAGTCAATTTATGTGTAATCAATTCTATTCAGAAATAAAGTCTACATTTCTAAATGCAAGTGTCAATACTGGACCATATAAGAATTGTTCTTAAGATAGCTAGATGCTTTTTTTTTTTTTTTTCAGAGACAAGAGTCTTGTGCTGTTGCCCTTGGTAGAGTGCTGTGGTGTCACAGCTCACAGCAACCTCCAGCTCCCAGGCCTAGGCAATTCTCTTGCCTCAACCTCCCGAGTAGCTGGGACTACAGACACCTGCCACAACACCTGACTATTTTTTGTTGCAGTTTGGCCAGGGCTGGGCTCAAACCCTTTACCTTTGGTATATGGGGCCAGCGCCCTACTCATTGAGCCACAGGCACTGCCCACTAGATGCTTCTAAAACTTCAGGCATCCTTGTAGAAAAAACACTTTACTTTTGCATGGATGAAAGCTATGGTATAAATTAATAGTTTGGCAGTAATTTGCCATGACTCAAATAAAAAGAAAGATGAGCAGCGTGGCATGTAGTTAAAAAGGTGCAGCAACTTTGGAGTTGGACAGGACTGTCTGGCTCTAGCACTTAAGAATTGTTTCATTTGGGGAGTGTTGCTTAAAGTCTAAGCTTCAGTTTTCTCATCTGCAAAATGTTTTTATAATACTTATTTTATAAAATGTTCCAAATGGATAAAGGAGTATGGAATGTAAATCACTTAGCACAAAGCAAGGCAAATTACAGAATTCAAATTAGTATTACTTTAGAAAATCCTCTCTGCTCTAATTCCCCCTTCCTTCAATAAAAAATGCACTCACATTAAGGAAATATATTCTAGGACAGCGGTTCTCAACTTATGGGTTGTGACCCACCAGAACTGTATTAAAGGGCTGTGAGATTAGGAAAGTTGAGAACCACCGTTCTAGGAGTTATGTCCCCAAGCACTTGTTGAATCATATAGTTTATTAGTGATGCAGCTGTATTGAGTACTGAACTGTGGTATTCCCATCTAGGTGGGCAGGACTCCTAGCATCTCTCACCTTTTTGTTTGTTTGTTTCTTTTTCTTTCTTTTTTGTAAGACAGAGTCTCACTTCATTGCTTTTGATGGAGTGCCATGGTGTCATAGCTCATTGTAACCTCTAACTCTTGGGCTCAAGAGATTCTCTTGCCTCAGCCTCCCAGGTAGCTGGGACTATAGGCGCCCACCACAATGCCCAGTTACCTTTTTGTTATTGTTATTTAGCAGGCCCTAGCCGGGTTCGAACCCACTAGCACTGGTACATGTGGCCAGTGCCCTAACCACTGAGCCATGGGCAGCCAAGCCTCACTTTTTTGTTTCTTATCAACACCTGACTCTTTCAAACCTCTTGCCTTAAGACTGTAGCTCTCTGTCCCAAGGAGTGGTAAACTAATTTCACTCCATTTGTTTGTGGCTTATAAATAACCATGCACTATTCTCTCCAGGCGGCCTTCAGTTAGTGATTCAGAGGGGTAACTTGGAGCCCTTTAAACCACACCCTTTCTCTGTCTTTTTGTCCTTTTTCTGTTCTGTACTTCAATCTTACCATCCTACTGTCAAAATAGCTTAAAGATTTGATTAGTCTCTTATATACTTTCAATGCTTATAAACACATATACCAACTCTAATGTCTATGGAATTGCATTTGTACTAATCTTTTTCATAGTGTTTAAACATGGGCCCCCAGGTAGGGATTTGATTTGTTAATAGGTAGGAGGGACTCCACCTCTCTGAAGCTGGGAGAGTCTTCCAAACTGGTGCCATTCATGATGAGACTTACTTTGCTCATCAGATTGTCCCTACAGTAGCTGAAAACTGGGCTGGGTGCAGTGGCTTACCCCTACAATCCTACCACACTGAGAGGCTGAGGCAGGTGGATTGCTTGAGCTCAGGGTTTTCAGATCAGCCTGAGCAAGAGTGAATATCTATCTCTACTAAAAATAGAAAAACTTACTAGGTGTGGTGGCATGTAAGCCCAAGAGATTGAGGTTGCTATGAGCTATGATCATGCCATGGCACCCTACCCAGGGTGACAGTGTGAAATTCTGTCCCACAAAACAAACAGCTGAAGACTGGAGGCCTTTAAATCTGTCTGTTGTAACTCTGTTTGTAATGCAGCAGTTTGAGTTTGAAGCCAGTACTATGTTTGGGACATAAGTGTGATGGCCTTTTGCTATGTATTTTAAAGGTGTAGTGTCATTGTGTGAGCCTGGCCAAGTCGGGCCTGGAAGGCTTGGCCAATTGTGATCCCTAACAGGCCTACTCTTTGGGACAGCCCAAGGCCATGACATGCTCCCAGAGGGGATTTGTCACACTATGTAATCTGTTGACAGACATTTTCTTAGCCCATGTCTTGCTAATATAGGAAGTTGAGACAAGGCCTTGATGCAGGTCACTTATTTTGGGAAGGATGTCCAAGGGACAGAAATGAAGGCCTAGAAAAAGCCAAAACAAGAAGAAGAAACCAGTAAAAAGATGTGTTATGGAGCCAATCAGGAAAGAGAGTGTGGAATCTGGACTAGCACGAAAGGAAGGAGGGTGTATCCTCCAGCTCCCAACCTTACTGGAGATGGGATCCCAACTGGAATTGGTTGTGGGCCATTTGTTTATTGCCTTAGATACTTCTAGGTGTGCTCACACATCCAGCTGGCTGCAGGCTTCTGTGGCGTCCAGTGTGGGGACAGAGAGCAGCAAGCAAATGGAACTCGGTGAAGCTGGAACAACTCTTCCCAGCAGGCTTTGGACCATCTAGAGAAAACAAAATGTTGTGAAAGGCAGAAGTATTTAATACAGAAATGTTCCTTCCCCTCCAGCCAGTCAAAAAAGTACTCAGTTCTTTTGGAGACCTATGTGGTATAGTGAAAAAGACAAAAGTTTGGATTCCATGGTTAAAGTCCAAAGCTTCAACTACTTTAGCATGTTGTTTTGGCTGGGCGCCCCTGAAAGTGGAGCCTGTGACAAAGGTTTGGTTGAAGGGAGTTCATTTGGGCATTTCCATCCCAGGGAGCCAGAGTTCAGGAGAGGGGGTTGATAATAGGAATAGAATTCAAGGATGCCATAGTATGCATTATCGATTAGGTCACCCAGGGGTGACAGGGGCTTGATCCTGCCTGGATTTTTGTGGAGCCTTATAAAATGTGTCTTTTTCATCATTTCTCAGGCATAAGGAAGTTAAGTACATATCCTTAGGTCAAAGGGATAATAAGAGGCAGAGGATAATAATAATTTGGGTCTGTATGACTGTCAACAAGAACTTTGGTTGAAGTACCAGGCTATGAGGCCCCTATTGCACATTTTTATTATGATAATCTAATATATATTTAAAATCTACCAGTCTAGATGCTAGAAGTAAGGTAAGAGCAAAATTATAACATATTCTTAGTTATTAGGCATGATTTTATCTCCAGTAGACTCCTGTAAAGATTGTCATGTCATTATATCATTTAATTCTATTTACATCATTGGACTGTCACAAGAATTTGTGACAATAACAAATAGATTTGCCTGCCACTGGTAATTTCCAGATTAGTAAACATCAAACAGTCAAGGTCCCTTAACTGAACCATCATTGTTTTCATTTGTTTTTTTACTTATATGGAAAATAACTAGGGTATCTGATACTTAGGGAGGTATATATTACTCCAATGATTTAAGGATGTATGATATCTTATACACCTTGGACAATTTTTCTGTGATGAGAATGAATGGAGCTGTCAAAATAATATTTTTATCAATTTCAAATAATATCTTGACTAATCATAGTATTGATGATATTTTTTGAAATTGTCTAAGTGTGTTTGTGGCTGCATTGTTTATCTTGTAGACAAGCCTAAACTATGGATGGTGTTTTTTGATGTTATGGGGAAGTTGTTTATCTGTCTCTATAACTGCTTATGACTTGCCTAACCAAAATTACAAAGGAACAACGTTTATCTTTAATGTTGTAACTTTCTTTTTGGACCTAGTTTTCTTTCCCCCCGCATTCTTAGATGGCAAGTACATTTATTCTATCAAGAAAGAAAGATAGCTTGATACAGACTTACATCAACGTGTCGGTATTTATCACCCTCTACCCCTCCTTTGCTCACTCCTTATGCTGTGACAACCCTGAATTATCCGTAGGAGCCTAACCCCAACATGGCTCTGATCTTTGCTCTGGTCATGTGTCTTACTTGTAAGGCCCTCCTTCCACTTTGCCGGGTTGTCTCCTGCTCATATTTGAAACTCAGCTCAGAGGTAACAACTTCAAAAAGTCACCTATGACACGCCTCTCCTTTCCAGAGGTTAGGGGACCCTCCTTTATGGTCTTATAATGTTCCACATGATACTGATTATTATACTTACCACATTGTTTCATAGCTATGGTTTCCGTTACATGGTGACCATCTTGAGGGTAACAACTGTGTTTTATTCACATTTGTCAACTTAGCACCTGGTAAAGAGTAGGCACTAAATTGAATTTGAACTAAATTTAATAGTTTGGGGGCAGAAGTTTTTCCTCCAGCTCCTAAAATAACATAATGAAAAGATTGATGCTTTCACTTGCCCTGGTGGAATTTCAATATTTCCATGCTATGACATCTTGCATCCAGGGTTTCTAACCTGGTGAAAAGTTAAGCTTGATCTAGATAGTTTCATTTGATTAAAATAATTTTCATAGTAGTGGGGAGGGGAGAATGAGATTGGCATGGAGTAGAAAATGTGTTTCTGAATTTTAACTGACACAAGAAACCAATTTTCAAACCAAAAGCATATCCTTTGCTTTTAGTGATGTGTGCCAATTCTGAGTCCATGCATAGCTAACGAGAAGCTTCAGAACATTTAAAATATATGCATGTTGTATAGATGGTGGGATATCCAGAAAGTTGTAACCTTGAACTTCTGTACTCACTGCTCCTTTCCCTGCTCCTTGCAATTCCTTCATATGCACGTATATCAGACAATTACCATATATATGTAATCGTTTATATTTGAACGTTTGAATCTAGTGGTTAGGCAACCTACATAATTCTAAATTTTAAAGACTGCATAAATACATGCTCATGGATATTAAGGGAATTTTCAATTCCCATTTCATACATAATCATGTCATGCATTCTAAAAGCACTGTGTTGGGGGAAAATCACAAATCAAAGTCATTTATATCTAATGCCATTAGTGAAAAAACTTTAATATTAAAATGGTAAACATCATTTATTGCTATCACTATGACAGCTTGGTAGAATGGACTAAAAAATGGGACAGTTAAAATACCTATTTTGCTGCATTTTAATTATTTGGAATTTCATATGTTGAAAGAACTATTCAAACAAGTACGCAAATCCACATATGGTTCACTGTGTATTTGTACAGCTACTGTTTCAGAAATATTTTTTTTCATTTTGTTCTTCACTGTTATCTGTAATAGTCTACATTCACAACTTGCTCAATGACTTCATATCAATTTTTTTCAGAAGGCTTCCATGATTTATATTGGCTCACTCTAATAATGTCTTTATTTTCCTTTACTTAGAATTTATTTATCCAATTTATCCTGCATGTTTTCCTATGTATATAATAGTTTATAACAATTTTAATATCTTAGAGGTTTTTTTGGTAAAGGTACCCAAATGTAAGTTTATGTATGTGTGTTAGTATGTTGGAGGTTTCAAAAAGAACACACAGTGAATTCTTTCATGCAGCGTGTGTATTAGCCAGGGTTCAACCAGAAATTCTGTAGGATGGATGTGTGTGTGTGTGTGTGTGTGTGTGTGTGTTAAAAACAAAGAACTGGCTTGCATGATTGTGAGGGATGGCAAAACAAGTTCAAAATCTATAGTCAGGCAGTCAAGAAGGGAGAATTTTGGGTAGGATGAAACTCCACGGTCATTATCTAAAGCTGTTCATAGGTGTAATTTCTCTTAATTCTCTTTCTCTCTCTGAAGCCTCAGTCCCGCTCTTAAGGCCCCAAGCTTATTAAATGTGATGCACCCAACCAGATTATCCAAGATACTTTCTTTTTATTAAGCTCAACTGATTAGGGCCCCCCAGTACCTCTGAAAAATCCTTTTACAACAACAGAACAGTGTTTAATTGAATAACTGAGGATTGTGGCCTGGTAAACTTGACACATCATATATGTCTTCACACTACATTTACAGTGTGCTGGGGGGAGATCAGGGAGGAGATAAGGTGTGCATTAATAAACCACCCGAGTAAAGGGAAAATCCAAAACTATGCAGTGCTATTGGAATTCAAGTGATTTGAAAGGTTATTAATGTGCTAAAGTTAATCTTAGAAGGATTCAAGTGATGTCTTTAGCTAGATTTGAATATGGTAGTTGAGTCTGGAAAAGAGAATGTTCCAATCAAGAAAGAGGTGTAAGCATAGGCAGATGGGTAAAGGACAAGGGCAAGGGCAGGTTTGAGATTAGTCTGGTTGGCTGGAGTTATAAACTCAAATTTCATTATGGGCCAGGCAGGTACTGTAAATTAATGAAGTGGGAAAATAGGGAAGGCAATTAAGAGCAGCAAGAATGTGGTTGATCTGGAGCATTTGTACACATCTTAAAGTTACCAAATTAGAACAAGCAGACAAAAAGCACTATTTGAGCTAAACAAACATACTGGTGGCATCAACAAGAGACACCTACATAGAGAATGCTTCTTACCAGCTGTGTGACCTTGGCTAGATTATTTAATTTCTCAGTGCCCGTACTTTTGGTTTTACTCCATTGGTACTACTATCATTACCAGTTTTCTCATTTTTAAACTAGTAATGATAGTAGTACCAATGGAGTAAAACCAAAAGTACGTGAAACTGCTTTAAAAGGGTATGGAACATAGTAATTTTTGATTATTAGATATACATATATATATATGTATATATATATAAAGTTCATGTGCAATTTAAAATAGTTGGATACCTTCTCAGCTTCACAAAGTGCTAGGATTATAGGCATGAGCCACCACGCCTTGGTTTAACCATGTTGTGGTCAGTAATGCAGCAATGAACATGGGAGTGCAGATGACTTTTCAAGGCACTGCTTTCATCTCCTTTGGATGTATACCCAGAGGTGGGATTGATGTCTTATAAGACAGTTCTACTTTTGATCCTTTCATCCATTCCAGGGAATGTCCATACTCTTTTCTTCATAAATATTCTTTTTTTTTTTTTTTTTGAGACAGAGCCACAAGCTGTCCCCCTGGGTAGAGTGCTGTGGCATCACAGCTCACAGCAACCTCCAACTCCTGGGCTCAAGCGTGTCTCCTGCCTCAGCCTCCCAAGTAGCTGGGACCACTGGCGCCTGCCCCAAGGTCCAGCTATTTTTTGGTTGCAGCCGTCATTGTTGTTTGGCGGGCCCAGGCTGGATTCGAACCCACCACCTTAGGTGTATGTGGCTGGCACCTTAGCCACTTGAGCCATAGGCGCCGAACCTTCATAAATATTCTTAACGTATTAATCATTATAGAATCCTGGACCAGACACTAAGTACATGTACTGTGTCATTCACAATGACTATTTTCATCATCACATTTACTTGAAAATTGGCTGACTCCTTTATTTGGTAGAATCTTTTAAACCTATGGGTTTAAAATGCATGGATTTAAAATTTTTAGGATTTATCAAAGTTATTCATCAAATATTGTCTAAATTGAATGTGCTTGAATTTTAGAAGTGGCATGAGACATGTTTGGAAAGAAGCAGCAGTAAAGTAATTAAGAAACACAGAAAAAAAAGGAGTTGACAGAACTTTTGCCTGAACCATTTTAACTTTATAAATATATACATATAAAGTATGAATAGTGAAACATTTTTTAGAGTATTAGTATGTTCATAGAGTAAATACAAGAATATAAATATGCTTATTTATAGGCACCCCAGAGATCTATAAACTGGGACAAAACTCATCCTCTTTGAGCCTTAGAATTTCTTCTTTAAAACAGGACTAATACTTTTTTTAACAGCTTATTCTGGGTCTTTTCTTGGGATATATTTTGACTCTAAAATCTTGGATTTTCTGATACTTTAATGTTTTCTTCATCAAATACATAATCAAAGATCATTTATTCATTTATTTGTGTGAGTGACTGGTGCCTTCCTGTTAAGATCTTTTTATCCTAAAGTGAGATTGTACAGCCAAAGCATAACCCTCCAAGGAATGTGTGGAAATACTGACAGATTTAGCAGCAGGAATAAATTCTAGGGGTTCATCTTGGAGTTCAGATGAAGACGTTGGAAACCCTGGGGCAACTCTGAAAGAGATTATATTATTAAAGGAATTTGGATAGAATATGAAGTATTGCAAAGCAGCATCTTCTGTGCAGAGGGACTGTTATTGAGGCCGTAGTGAAGAGTATTTGGCACGGAGTGTTTTACTGGGGGTGCTTCTAGAGGTCTCTGAGAGGGACTTTGAAGGGAGCCAGCATGGAAGTGTGAACCAGGTAGCACGGGTGTGCAATGCTCCTTAATTATGTATCCTCTTGAATTGTTAGGAGATGCTTAATCTAAGTTTTATATTCTGACGAAGAATAAAGGCTTTTGTTTGAGGTACTGTCATGGTACTCGGCACTGAGAATACACTAGGTGTCCAGTAACTGCTTGTATGGTGATATGAGTGACTACCAGGAGTCAAAAACAGGGGCCACATCTCTTGACCTGCAGCAATTACAAATAAGAGGTAGATGGAAGGACAGTCAGGAAAAGGGCTGAGTGATTAGTGTTAGGCTCTATGACCAGGCACAGTGGCTGAGAACCAAAGAGATGTGTTAGTGCAGAGCCAGTCTGAAAAGAATCCAAGTGCGTTCCTGTGTCCTACAGATAGCTGGCGTGGGCAGCAGCTGCCTCCCACCTGAGGGAAAGTCAGAGAGCTAGAAGAAATAGTTCAAGGCTGACATTATTTGCTTTGCTTTTCTTTATGGAGCTGAAAGTTAATTAATATAATAGTTGTACAAACCTGGATAATTTTTAAGGGAAGATAAATGTTCTTGAGTTTTTTAGCAAGATAGACTAAACCTAAAAGACAGTGCCTTAATGCCAGTGATCAAATCAGGTTTTGTGCATTGCAAAGGGTGTTGGCTGTTGTTGATCTCCAGGGATAGATAACCCTGACCAAGAATTGAGTGGTATTGGTCCTCCTGGAGCCTTTAGTTTCTGGATGCTTTATATTTGCTTTATGATAGGAGTGACTTTATAAGCAACTATAATCTTGTCTTCTCCTATGTGTTTATCAAGAAATAATTTCCTAATAAAGTTGAGAAACAGACAAAACAATCACAGAATGCTCTGTACTTGTTGAACTAATAGTGTGTTCTTCCAAAGAAACAACAAGCAGAAGGGGTGAGATTACTCATCTGTGCTCATTGCACATTGAAACAAGTACACTTAGGAGTTTTCAGTCGTCTGGAATTCTGGTCTATTGTATTAGAAATAATAATAATGCCTGGAACATAGTAAGCCCCTAATAAATATTTGTTAAATGATTGTTTGTTTTCTCCAACTGTGGTTTTTAAAGCTAAATAATTCTCCCCCTTTATTTACAAACTAGAAAGCCCTTGTTTCTAGAATGAGAGGAAAGGGTTTGAGTATCTATTTGAAGGGTTTACTTGTGCCAAAAACTTTGCTAATAACTTTATATTATTTCAATTAGTTTTTGCATTGTGCAGTATGTATTTTAACTATACTTTACAAAAGAAAAGTTAAAACTAAGCATTATAGCACAAAGTCCCAGACAGGTTGAATCAGGATTTTCTAGAGTTAAAGGACTCATGTCTCCAAAGAACTGGTTACCTGACCAGGAATCAAACCCAGACCACAGCAATGAAAGTGCAGAATATTAACCACTAGACTCCAAGGTGGGGGTGGCAGCATCATTGTTTGGTTTGTATGCTGTATAAAACTGTTTCTCTTAATGCCACAGTTCTGTGTTTTTCTCGATTGCAATCGAGTTGAGATGATAAACACTCCTTGCTCCTTCATTTCCTCTTCTGTCATGCTTCTTCAGTTTTCAAAAATCAATATCACAAAACTTCTAGAAGTTCTTATCATAGACTTGGAGAAAGACTATGAAAACTGTGTTTGAGAAACAATGGCACTTTTTCAGAATGTTCTCTCAGATATTAGAAAAAGAGTCATGGGAGCCATGATTGGACCTTTCATTATCAATGAAATGCTTCCACTTTTGACATTTTCTTATTTGTATTTAAAGCATCTTATTGAGATTTCATGATATAGACTCTGGAGCAAAACTGAATGGGGTTTGAATCCCAGTTCCTCCACTTTTCAGCTCGTGACCTTCAGAAAGTTAACTTAACGTCTGTTTCTCAGTCTTCTTATCTGAGAGATGTAGATAGATACATCATAGAATAATCATAGAATCACATGATTATTATGAGGATTAAACAAGTTTTATAAGGCACTTAGAATAGTATTTCACACAGATGTTCTATAGCAATGTGTGTTAAATAATTTATATAAAATTATCTACATCTAAAAATAAGACCTTATTTTAAAAAACTCCTTTAATACAAACCAATCTCAAAATTCCATTTGTTTCTTTTATTCTTGGAATGAAAATAGAATCATATTTCAAATGAAGACCCATGTGCTTTCAACATAAAGGAATTATAATATTGGGTTGTCTGTATATGTTATTGTTTTATTTGCCTGAGAAAAATTGGGATGGAGAATTTATTCTTTTGAGTTTGTTTATTGCTTGACTGGCTCTACTTGCAGACAAACACCATGGTGACCAGCACCAAGCTTTAATCTTAGTAAGCATGGATTAGGAGGTGGGGATTTGACAAGATCAAAAGCCCTGGACAGCACTGAATCGCAAAGATAAAATACTCTCCGAAGTTTAAACTAGTTACAGAATAGTTACATTTGACATAGATGACATGATAATTGCCACTGATGATATGTTTAAAAAGTTGAAATTCTATGTACTAGATAGTCCCGTTTTCTAGGTGGCTGAAATCCAATTCCGTGAGTGAAAGGACTGAGTTGATATCTGGGCAAAATATCGAATAATTCTTAGTCCTCTTCTCCTACACACAGTATAATATAGCATTTATCTAGTCTCTCTTCCTTGTGCAGGTTTGAAGTGATTATATTCATAAACATTTTAGAAAATATATAGATGACAAACAGGATACAGGCAAAGGACATGGAAATTTTGCCTAATTAACTGCCTGTGTTATCTTTGGAGTCTATAGTTATAGATTCTGTGGTCATCAAGTCATGTCATTTGACATAATCCAACTTTTCTCAATGTTCTGTTTAGGGCTAGGGACACACAGTTAATAGCACACAGATTCATCTTTAGGAATGCATGTCCTTGCTTTGCCACCTGGAAAACTTCCAAGTCTACAGACCAAATGGCGATGTCTGGATGTTCAGCATTCAGAGAAGAAGAGAGAGGGGCTAATATTGAGATACCTCTGGCCTAGTTTTTCTACCTGTCTGTGATGCCTACCACTGTCAACTGTAGAGAGAGGGGTTGGAACATCAATTTCTCTTCCTGTGTGGTCCATTTGGCGTTCTCATGAACGCCTAATACCTTTAACTGTGAATTTTGGCCCATTAAGCTACTTTATCTGCCAGAGAGCCAAATATAATTAATGTTTTACTAAGTCACTCTGGTTCAGATTATTAACTGAATCAGAGAAAATTGTGAAAAAGAGTCTTTTTCCTACGAAACATATTAGACAGACACACACACATACACACGTATTTTAAGATAGGGATTAGATTCTGTATTCCTATCACAAATCATTATATAGTCTTAGGAAAATCACTGAATATATATAGGACTCAGAATTTTTATTTTAGAAAAGTGGAAAGTATAGCATTTCTTGGCCAATTTCATACATTAGAATAATAGAGGTAGTCTTATCTGAAAACATATTTTAAGGACTTTGGGAAGATGAAAGCTTTGAACATTAAAAGAAGAAGAAGTGTGTCCAGTTTGTTTTAAAATTCATTTTTAGAAAACTGAAGTTGACATCAATATTAAGGATCTTGTGCGTCTCTTCCATTTAAACACGAAGGAACTCATTCTTGCCTCGCAGAAGCAAAACTAGAACCCAGGCCTCCTGACTGAGCCGCAGACTGCCTCCGAAAGGGCACAACTTAAAATTCTGCCTCAGAAAGGGCACTGTGTAAAATATTTGATTTGGGCTTTAAAAATGTCGTGGTGGAATCTGGAAGCAAGCCAGTTGCTTTATGGTTTTTATCCTTTTTGGTTTGAATTATTAGCTCTAATTTGCACAGGTCGCCATGTTATGGAAGGGGGCTATCGAAAGACAGCAAGATTCATGGGTTTTAGACCTTATGCTGCAATAAAGCAATGTGAGAAGGAGAAGGGTTTTGGGGGCACGTGATGACAAATGTAATACATCACAACACAAACTTCTCCCAGCCCCGGCAGCAATACGTGAAATGACCAAAGCCTGTGAAATTAAGCATGAGAGGGAAAGTGTCTGCTATGAGGCTTCCTCAGAATGGTCTGGCTCTCACCAGCTCCCAGTTTATTTGCAATATTAACTCTCAGTAGATTAGAAAGGAATAAACGATATTGTATTATTATTGGTAAAACAGCAATAACAAGGGCAGCCTTCAAGTGAGCAGGATGGTAAAGCAATTTGCATGTTTTGTAACAAACTTAAAAGGTCTTTTGAGAAAATATTTATGTATGATATTTTTAGTTTTCACATTTTCTACCTCACAGTCTATAGAACCTCATGTTACTCACTTTATCATAGCATAGTCCAACCGTTCTCAACCTGTGGGTTGAGACCCCTTTGTAACAATGAAAATACATCCTGCATGTCAGATATTTACATTATGATTCGTAGTAGTAGCAAAATTACAGTTATGAAGTAGCAACAAAAATAATTTTATTGTTGGAAATCACTGTAACATGAGGAACTGTATTAAAGGGTTGCAGAATTAGAAAGCATTAGGAAGGTTGAGAACTGCTGGTGTAATCCCAGTGTGTTATACATTGCTTGTTTACTTCTCTATCTGTAGCACTATAAGTTCAGTGAAAGCAGAGGCCCCTAATTTCATCTGGTACCGGCACATAGCAGGTGCCTGCTAAACATTTCCTGAAAATGTTTGAATGATTGACACTTCCTGCCCCTCAGTCACTAGTTTAATAATGGCACCAAGGCTAAGATTAAGATAGAAAATCCTGACATGGTGATGTGCATAAATTGAAGAATTATCTGCTTCAATTAATTAATCAAACAGCCAGTATTTTTGAGCCTCTGATCAACTCATGTTAAGCAATTCATGTTACTTTTTCCGTTAGCGTGTTTTGGAGTATCCCTCTTCATTAACTCCCCTCTCCAAAACGTACAGGTGCTTATAGTATTATAGAGGAGATAGAAATTGCTCTATGATCTTAGCAGGAAATTGATGTCTCTTAATCTAACACACTGAATCATGTTCTCAAATGAAATCGCGGCAAAGTGGGTTTGGTTGACCTCAGGAACTATCGTGGTTACACACTGTGAGGTCCCATCATTGGCTGACAACAGAGAAGACTGAAATCATGGGAAAACCATGAAGGATGCCCAGCTTAACAACACAGATCTTCTGGGGTTACAGCAAATGAGGAAAGTAAAGTGAGGGGTGAGGAGGAGAAGTGGGGTCGACGTCTTTCATCTACAAAATTTAGTCTATGATTCAAAAGAAATAAAATTAATTTCCACAAGCATATGTAACCCTCTGTAATGGCTAACCATGCAAAAAATGAAATATATCTATGGTACCAAAACAGGAAAATCCTTGCCACCTTCCTGTACCTATCCAAAGAACAGCCCAATAAACTAAAACCAGTGGTTTGGAGCCTTCCTCCATTCTAAAACATTACAGTGTCTTTACAGTAATCTGAATAGGAATTAAACACCATGATCACTGCAGAAAAGATAAATTGTATTCTATCAACTCTATTTTCATCATTAGGTGGACTGTTTCTTGTTGTGGTATGAAACAACTTACAAATCTTTCAGTTGTATTTTTTTACCACCTTTTCCCCACCCTTGAGTTCCATAAATACCAAATGGATGATCAGAATATATATTTTCAGCCCTAGTTTCTTTTTCTCCTTAATACTGAAGCTAACGAGGCAAAAGGCAATCCTACTGATCTCAACTCAGCAATTTGTCAACTATTGCTTCCCTAGTTCAACTGATTTTGTTATTCTCAGACATTTTTATAATTGCTGTTTTCCAGCTATCAAGTTAACACAGATAAAAGGAAAGCTAGCTTGAATCTGAACCTGATGCTGGAGGTCACAGGAAGATTATGTAACAGGACTGAGAAGCTTTGCAAAGTGTTTAGAGCAGAGTATTTGTAATACAGTGTAAGAGCATGAAAGTGAAACCCCAAGTCCAAAACATATTGTAGTTACTGTCAAAACTGTGCTTCATCAGACAATGCTGGGGAATAGATCAAGCAAAGGAGAGAGTTGCAAAAATGGCAGTAGAGAGCACACATCTTGATTCTGTAACAAACCAATTGCTTGTCCGATTTCTTGCTATAAAGTTTCCCTGGAAATTTTATAGAATAGGTAGATAAGACAAAGGAGAAAAAAAAAAGATTCAATTTTCTGTGTTAGTAAAATAAAATGACTGTGGATTCTTTTTTGGGAAGCAAACCCTAAAAATCTTAGTTCAGAAGCTTAAATGTGGACTGAGGGACTGTGTCCTGTTTCTCCCTGCTGGGTTCATTTAGGCTAAATCCCAGGCTGTCCTGCGTTTTAGTTGGAGACTCTCACAGTGGGGGTGATTGGACTTTCTCTGCCCTAGGCACAACATATGCTACTTCCCAGCCCTTTTACAGGCATTAGTTCTGCAGACAGCACTGGTCAAATGTACATTATTCACAATCACTTTAATGCAAATATGCAAGGCTGAGGGAGAAAATATGCCACAAAGAGTCACTTATTCATTTCTCCTCTTTTCTGATTTCTTCTTTTCTAGTTCTGTTTGTTTGATTTTACAATAAATGCAATATAAAAATAAATAAAGGGATATGTGGCATCCTCCCTGAGAACTATAAAAGAGCTCCCTGAAATTCCTCTGAAATGCCTTTTGTTAAATGCCAGTAACGAGAACCCTATAAATTGTTTTGTTTTTATTGTTGTTTCTTTTCTTTTCTCTCTTTTTTCTGTGACTGTTTTTTTTTTAATTAAGTGGAATCCTGCGTGTACTCTGACACTGTCGCATTTGTAAGAAACAGCAGAAGAATCAAAGCAAAGGGTAGAGCTATATTTAATCTGTTAAATGAAAATAAAACACACAATTAGTTTTGTACTGCAAAAATTAGCTTCTGCTGCATTTTCATCCTCTATTTAAAGAACTGTTGGATTTCTCAGTAACAAGGCATCTGATCTGTGGCGGAGCATTTCTAGGACAGATTTGCAAATGTGTATTACACAAGCATGCATTTTAAATTTGAGCAGAGATTACGTGGCATTTGTCTAAACCATGAAGACATAACCCACTTTGCCAACAGTGAACCCTACTTTTACAAAATCATCTGCTAAATATAGAAAGAATCCTGGATTTCTGATACCCTATTTCTGCAAAGTTAAATACCCCTGCTTTGTTTTAAAGTGTATCTGGTGAATTTATTTATATACAACTATTTGTCACACCAGACAACTTGACAAGCTAAGCCTGGCTTTACATTAAGCACATGAAAGTTCTTCTATGTGTGGAATGACAAACTAAAATGTAACCATCTGTACATAATATTTCGAAGCACATAAAATTGTGCCAGAGACCCTGACAAGCCCATATGCATGAACAGCAATACAGAACTAAAAAACATATATACATGCAGGGTAATAGAACATTTGGAAGACATCGTACTTCTTAAAATAATGTAATTAAAATGTCGAGCAAATCCTATGTTAGTCTAAGGTACAAATGTAGCAAACATTTGCCATGTGAAGGAAACAATATGCTTTTATTGTGACTGCATTCTGTTAATTTAATGATCTATGTCAATATGCTTCTACATCAAGTAATGCACTTTCCTGTCTTTTCAAAAGCAGTCACTCTAATCTACCTTTATGTGCGTTTGCTTTCTGTTATCTTTATGATTAACTTAGGAAAAAGGGAAAATAAAAGGCAAGTGAAGTGTCGAGTCACCCATTATTCCTCCCCATCTTTTTCACGTAGTCTTAACCTCA
This sequence comes from Galagoides demidoff, assembly GCA_963574575.1. Lineage (NCBI taxonomy): Eukaryota > Metazoa > Chordata > Mammalia > Primates > Galagidae > Galagoides > Galagoides demidoff. Next base: position 30,811 of record CAUYQV010047129.1, read on the forward strand.
GATAATTACATTAAGGATGTTACTTTTTCTCCTTGTCCTCAAATTATTTTTTTAATTTTTTTTATTTTTTTTGAGACAGAGCCTCAAGCTACCCCCCTGGGTAGAGTGCCGTGGCATCACAGCTCATAGCAACCTCCAACTCCTGGGCTCAAGCGAGTCTCCTGCCTCCGCCTCCCAAGTAGCTGGGACCATAGGCGCCCGCCACAATGCCGGGCCATTTTTTTGGTTGCAGC
>CAUYQV010047131.1:0-14637 GCA_963574575.1 Galagoides demidoff
TCATATTTTTAATTTAATTTTTCCAATTTAAATGGCATGCTAACAATAGCTACTGTTTCCTGAATATCTGCTGTGCATCAAACTTACAGTATACACTGTAAAAAAATTAAACAAGGCGTTGTATGTGGTTGTAGGTATCAGTATCCCCATTTTACAAATGAGGAGAGTAAGACACAGAGAAGGTACGCTATGGCTATGAATACTGCAGATGTTTTATTGGTAAAACTGGATACATCTGACTACAACACAACGCATGCTGCTATTTAACTGGCCAGCAGTATGAAAATGGAAAGGTCTCTTATCGAAACTAATTTTTCAGGTAATTATGCAGAGAGAAACTTGGTCTTTTAAAAAAGTTTGCAAACTTCACTCCATACTTGAGGGCAGAGCAAGGATCATTAGAACTTTACAAGAGCATTTATAATTTCAGAAATCAGCCAAGAGGCCTTCATTTTTCTATATAAGGCCTATCTGACACTACTCTTCCAAGGCCCAGACTTTCCCCTCTTGACTAGAGTCTCCCCCCTCTTTCCTGCTCAGGGATATAACACTAGCAGTGCTCCTCCGTGTCTCTTTCCTGCTCAGGGATATAACACTAGCGTGCTCCTCCGTGTCTCTTTCCCGCTCAGGGATGTAACACTAGCATTGCTCCTCTGTGTCTCTTTCCTGCTCTGGGATATAACAGTAACAGTGCTCCCGCTCAGGGATATAACACTAGCGGTGCTCCTCTGTGTCTCTTTCCTGCTCTGGGATATAACACTAGCAGTGCTCCTCTGTGTCTCCTGTACTGTCGTTTTCCCCTTGTTACCAGATAGTTCCCAACTATATAGAAAAATGTTCTTTTCCAGAACTTTAAGAAGCCTTTCTCGTTAACCACTTCTCTAACACAATCCTATTTCTTTGCTCTCCTTCACAACCAGATTCCTACAGAGTTTTTTGTACTTTATTCTCATTTTTGAAAATCCACTTTCAAGCACCGCCTCCAAAGCCATTGTAACAAAGATGTTTTTTCTTGCTGATTTGCTTGAGTTCTTTGTAATTCTGCTTATGAGCCCATTATTGGATATATTGCATGCAAATATTTTCTCTCATTCTGTAGGTTTTCTCTTGACTCTATTGATTGTGTCCCTAGTTGTGCAGAAACTTTAATTCAATCACATCTCATTTGTTCATTTTTGCCATTGCTGTGATTGTGATTGTGTTTGGGGTCTTCTTCATAAATTCTTTCCCTAGGTCAATACCTATAAGAGTTTTCCCAACATTTTCTTCTAGAATGCTTATAATTTATTTCAGAAGTGTCCAGTCTCTGGCCCATGGGCCACATGCTGATTTTGTCAAGACTTTTTTTTTTTGCTTATTTGTGGTGTTGGATATTATGAAAAATAGGTACAGACCTTTTTTTTTTTTTAATCAGCTTTTATTTGTGTTTATATATTTAACATGTGGTCCCAGATAACTCTTATTCTTGCAGTGTGCAGTAGAGGCAGAATATGGACACTCTGGTAATGCATTAGGTTTGAGTCTTCTATCCATTATGAATTAATTTCTGTAAGTGATAAGAGATTGGATCCCATTTCAGTCTTTTATATGTGTAATGACTGTTTTCCCAGCACCGTTTAGTGACTAGGGATTCTTTTCCTCAGTGTATGCTTTTGTCTGCTTTGTCAAAGATCAGATGTTTCATATCTGGGTTGTCCATTCTGGTCCTTTAACTTCCTTAATTAAATATATTCCTAGGTACTTTATTTTCTTTGTTGCTACTATGAAATTGCATTTTTTATTTGATTCTCAGATTGACTACTGTTGGAAAATATGAAAGCTACTGATTTGTGTACATTGATTTTGTAACCTGAGATTTTGCTAAATTTATTTATCAATTTAAGAAGTCTCTGGTTGAATCTTTGGAATTCCTAGACATAATTTATAATAAATAGGAATTCACTGGCTTACAGTATGGAGGCTGGGAACTCTAGTACAAAGTTGCTAGTATCTCTCAAGGGTCTTCTCCATTATCACATGTCAGAAGGTAAGAGGACCAGAGGGAGAACAAAGGGGGGCTGAACTCCCACCTTCATGGTCTAATCACCTCTTAAAGGACCCATTTCTTAATACTATTACAATGGCAATTAAATTTCAACATGGGTTTGGGAGACAATAGACTTTCAAATCACAGCATCAGTGAAAATAAAGATAGGAAAGCGTAGCGTTTTCAGTGAACAGTGATCTCAAAATGTTTCTAGTCATAAAATGCATAGCTCCACCTAAGAAGTTTTATATGATATTTTTACTTTGGTTCTTTAGTGTTTCTGTCCTATTTAGTTACTGTTCCATCATCTAGGTTAATTAAAGGTAAAATTATTGGTCATTGAGTATAAAAAGAAGATAATCTACTTGGAATTAATCTTTTATACCATCTTAAAGGCATAAGATATGGAAATGAGCAGTTTTATGCCTTTTCCAGAAGAAGAATCTAGAGGTAAAAGTGATTAATTCAACCAGTTCCCTATAAATAAACTTGTCATGTAAAATAGCCTGTTTCAGGCTTGGAGCTAGTGGCAAAGTGGTTACAGTGCCAGCCAGCTTTTTGTAATAAAAGCTAACACCAAGGCTGGCGGGTTCAAACCCAGTCCAGGCCACCTAAACAACAACAACCGCAACAAAAAATAGCCAGGCATTGTGGCAGGCATCTGTAGTTCCAGCTATTTGGGCAGCTGAGGCAAGAGTTAAGCCCAAGAGTTTGAAGTTGCTGTGAGCTGTGATGCCATAGCACTCTATTGAGGGTGATATAGTGAGACTCTGTCTCAAATAAATAAATAACATCCTGTTTCAATCCTTTTTTGTTCCAACTGCAAAAAATATATTTACTTTTATTAGCCAAAAATATTTTCACATGAAGGCACAGAGGAAAAAGAATGGATTGCTTAGTAGTTGTGCCTGCTGAGCTCTTTTGACAGCATTTTTTTTTACCCCCACTATTTATTCTTGGTAAATTTCAAATTCTGAGGCATTAGTGGTATTTATTCAGGCTAAGACATGCTCCTAGCATTGCCAAACTCTGATTTGTTCCTATTAGAATTTTCCTAAAGTTTCTGACATTCTTCTAACATTTTTCTTACCATTTTTCAGATATAAATTTCGATTTGCCCTATTGGTACTGTGAAATTTATTATCTAGTAGTAAGAAAACACTTTTCATCATGGAGAATAGTCTGTTGTTATATATGTTTTGTACTGAGGTTTTCTAGTTTTAATTGTAAGATACTTTTAGGTAAACCTACATATATTGAATCATTTCCTGCACAAAATAGTATTGTAGTGCATAAAAAATGTGTCTGCTTTATTGTAATATGAAATCCCTTTTATGTAGGGACATGTTTAAGAACTTAACTCTTTAATTTTCTCAAATCAAATGTTATAATTTATGTAACCATATCTCCAGGTTTATCCAAGAAAAGTATTGGTGTATGCCTGTTTCTCTAGCATAATTGTTAGTAGCACTCTAAAAATGTATTCTAAAAATATGTTATGTTTAGGTTGAAAAATAAATTATTTGGACATTCTAGTTACCATGCGAGGGAGTCAGTTTCCCTTTGTCTTGCGCATAGAATTGATTGATGATTACTTTTGCTTTTTCCTCTGTCTTTCCTTTCAGTCTACCTTCCACACACAAACATAGGAGAGGTGTGTGTGGAGGGCGGGGATATGGAGTTAGTAGGCAACAATATGAAAAAGTCATATCTCTTGACAGTTTTGGAGTCAAATGTTAGCTTTTTTTTATTGTTATTAAATAATGTTTAATAATTGTTAAAAATAATGTTATTATTTTTAAGGATGACATATTCAGAGTTTTGCATTTTCAAATCTTTGCTGTAATGTCCAATTCTTAATATCTTTCTCTGTTATTATAATTATATTTGTAATTACTTAGTCTGGACTTTTAAACTTGAGATTCATTAGCTTGTACATTCTACAGATAGCTTCTGTTAATTTTTCAAGTGTCTCTTTTAAGGGACATTTGTATTCCTGCTGTTTGTTCTGTAATTGTACTTCTGTTACGTTTTCTAATGCACTTATCAGAAGTGCATTAGAAATGGATAATTTATTAGTTATACGAAAGTTTGTGTTTTATCTATGGCGGGAATATAGTCCATCTGGTGTTTTATCAAACCAGTCTAATTTTGAAAGAGCATGTTACATCCTGTGGGCCATAAAAGCAAATGTATAATTATGTTCACAATCCTTTCCAGGCTTGTTATGATTTAACATCTATTTGTGCTATGAGTTGATCACATAATATAAATTTTATGATATCGGAATTTCCCAAGAAGGAAACATGTGAAACAAAGGGCATCTTAGGAGAAGCAGCATAGGAAGATTAGAGGACAGACTCTGGAGCCGGACTGTTTGCGTCCACACGCTGGTTCCATAACTTCCTTGCTCTGTGACCTCAGGCTCATACTGAACCTCTCTGGGTGTTAGTCTTCTCATTTGTAAAATGGAGGTAATGATGCAACCTACACTGTGAGATTGTTGTGACAATTAAATGAGTTATGATATGTAAAGGGCCTAGAACAATTCCTGGCACACGGGAAGCACTCCATATGCTTTTTATTACTGTATTGTCAATGGAAGAGTATGTTTGGTTTATCCCGCTTAGACTTAATTTGAAAAGTGTGAATTGATAACATTAGAAGAAGTATGTCTTTATTCCTTATATAAAATTAGATGCTTTTTGTTAAAGAATGCAGGTTGTGGACTGGATATGGAAGGGATGGTACCTCTATGGAGAATTGTTTACACAAGTTCCCACAAACACCTATGAGAAGGGCCTGTTGGCAGAAGCCTCGGCTTCTGGCACTTTACCCTGTTCATTTCAGTTTTCTCTTTCTGAGTTGCCTTACCTATTTGTCCTTCAGGCTTCAACTTAAATGTCACTTGTTTGAAATGTTTCTCTTTATTCACTTACCTCTCTTACTCCAGTGAAAAATCATGAACTCCTCTCTTTGTAGCCATAGAATTTATTTATTCCTTCCCACTTGGGGTTGGCTGGATGATGCAGAGTGTGGCGTGATGAATGTGCCCGTGACTCTAATTGTGCCTCCTCGCATAAGCCCTGATGTTCTGGGTTTTGTTTCATTCCCTGTGTTCTGCTTTTATTTATAATGCCTACTGTTGCTAGAGAGGAAATACTATTAAAGACTTAAGCTTCTCCATCTACCAATTAAGCATTTATGATTAATTAGTTCTGTAACTATAACCTATTTGGAATTAGGCAATTGAAATAACTGAATAATGAGGTTATATTTGAGAAATGAAAATTGGAAACAACTTATGGTGATTTACTGACTAAAATATTTAGTCATCTAGGAATGAAAAATATATAAATGTTTAATATACGTCAAGGATTTTGTTCTACCTATAAAATTAATTTTTTATGTTTTAGTTGGTTTGATAATAGTAGGGTATTTTTGAAGAGCATTGCAAATGCTCAGCATGACATCAGAAAATAACAATATGCCATTTTGTGATGTCTACCTTAGAATGCACTTCCATTTAGATAAAAACATACAAACGTAGTTTATTTTTTTTTAATAAGAGTTATTTGTGCTCCAACTGTTTTGTTTAATTGACATGATAATGGTACATATTCAAGGGGTAGATACAAAGTGAGCGGGTCCATTATCTCAGATGCTTTTCATTTCTTTGTTGTGGGAGTATTCTAACTTAAAAAACTATTTTACTTCTGTCTCGAAACTGTTTTACTGGTGAATCGCTAATGGTTGACATGTTTAAATTTTTAAATTTATCGTTAGCATCACCATGCAAAAGATTGTATTGAGAATCAGCACAACAAGTATGACCATTACAGCATTTCTATCTAATATTCATTACATAGATTTATTCAAACCATGGGCATTCATGACTCCCTACTGACATTTTCCATGAATAATAAAAAGCCACATTCTAATATCCTATCCAAATCTTCATGGAGATAGAGTCGTATGCTACAAAAAGTACTGGTTTTGGAGGAAGACATAGCTATATTCGAATTATGGCTGTTTAACAAACTGGGGCTAGGTACAGAAGCTCTCTAAACTTCAATTTACTCAGCTCTAACATAGGTTAGAAAATATAAAATAATGAATTTCTAGGGATTAAATGAGCAAAATCATTTATTTATGTTAGACTCTATTTATGTTATAACTCTGTTAGAGAAGGAGATTATTAAAGAAATAAGTGACTCTCTGAAAGAAGCTTACTGTTGGTATTTTTCTTGATCCAAAGTTTCACCTTGATGAAAAAAACAAACATTTTCTTCTTTGAAGGCTCATACCAGGCTATGTAGTCTCCTAATTAGTTACTGCTGTTACCTTACACCTTTTCAACACTTCCCTTAACTGACCTCAAATGTATTCTTTCTATTTCAGTTCCTCCCATCATCGCCACTATAACAAGATGGCTTTTCTAATGCCCTGTCCTCATACTCCTTAAACCCTACATTAATATTAACCTTTATGTCAGCTCTGTTTCACTTAGCCACTCTAATTGTCACACCTTGTCTAGTTATCAACTAGGATTCTGCTGCTGAAGGTACTATTTTGCTTCCAAGTCATCATTCTCAAATAGCAATCTCTAGTCTTGTACAACTACTTCTATTTAATGTTTGTACTTAAGACCTCTAGTCATTTGTCCCTTCTTCTTTCTCCTAATCTGTCGGTCCTTCTGTGTCCCTTTCTCTTTTGTTCCGATATTACTGCAATTCCAAGGTTTCCCATTTTAGCCAGCATTTTGCCCAAAACTTCCATCCCATTTTGTATCTTCTTCTTTTTTTTTGAGACAGAGCCTCACTTTGTTGATCTCAGTAAAGTGCAGTGGAATCATAGCTCCCAGCAACCTCAAACTCTTGGTCTCAAAGTGATTCTCTTGCCTCAGCCTCCCTGGTAGCTGGGACTACAGGCACCCACCACAGCACCTGGCTATTTTTTAGAGGTGGAATTTCGCTCTTGCTCAGGCAGGTCTCAAACCCTGTGAACTCAAGCAATCCACCCACCTTGGTCTCCCAGAGCCATTTCGTATCTTGTGATCTCTATAATATACCTTTCATTTAAAATATTTTATTAACCTTTCAAAACCTTGGTTTTCTTATAAATAATATATGAGTGAAATATATATATCCTTTCTCACTGGATCAAGATAAGGATTAAGCAAGTTACAGTACATATAGTCTGTTTACATACTTTGACCCATGTGGAGAGAAGTTGTGGAAAAAGGCAGCATGACATTTATAGATAGACCAAGTTTGCACCTAGAGGGCTGTGTGCTGCTGGAGATAGGAGGTCAAGCCAGACAGATGTATGTGATGTATATAATGTCATTAAAAGGTAAACAACTTATGCATTTGAAATAACTGAAAAGTATGTTTAAATTTTAGAAATCTCCGAGAGGCAAGGGATAATGCTCTAGCTGAAAAGGACCGAGCAGTGATGGCTGAAAAGGATGCTTTAGAAAAACATGATCAGCTCCTAGACAGGTAAGTATCCTGACAATATAATAGAAATGGTAGAGCTCTTTTCTTTTTCTCCCGTTACTTTCTCTTTTAGAAAATATATTTTTAATGGAAGTGTAATTTTCATTTCAATAGAAGTAGAGTTTATATGCATTATTTTTGTAATAGATAATCATTATATATGTGGAAAGCAGTAGAGAGCAGTTCAGCCACTCCAGAGTTTCCTTACGCCCCTTTCAGGCTCCTGCTCCTCAGGAGACAACTCCTTTCTAATTGCTGTCCCCATGGTTTAGTTCTTGGACATCCTCTTTTGTGTCTAGCTGGTTTCACTGCACTTTGTTGTATCAGTACTTCCTTATTCCTTATTATTGCCAATTATGAATATTCCACAGTTTTATTATGTTCACCTGTCAGTGGACATTTTGGTCATTGCCAGTTGGTAGCTGTCAGTAAAGCTTCTGTCAACATTTTATGTAAGTTTTTTTGTAAGTATGTGTTTTTCTCTTGAGTGAATACCTAGGAGTGAAATTGCTAATCACAAGATAGATAAATGTTTTACTTTAAAATCTGTCAGACTTCACTCCAAAGTAGTTATACCATTGTATTCCCCACTTCATTTTTTGAAAATCTGGATGTTCTAATATATGTGTTACAAAGAGGATAAGAGAGAGAATTGATTTGTCTTCAGTGTATCCATAGGAAAGGATGTTTACTTTTAATAGCTTTGTTAAAAGGGAAATAAATGATGATCATTAAAGTAAAAATGTAACACTCTACATTTTTAGGAGTTTGACTATATGCAGAGTAGACAGAGTGGCTATCTTTTTTTAACTTTTCATTTTGAAATAATTTCAAGCAGAAAAGTTGCTAAACATGATAGAGAAAGTTTCTTTGTCCCTCTCATATACTAATAGACTTTTGAAATTAAGCTCAATGGGTCTTTTAATTGCTAAGTGAAGACCTGCATATTAATTTGTGAGTTAAGCAATACATAAAACTAAAATTTGAGGCAATTCTTTATATAAGTAATTTATTGTTAAAATCTTTTAGAACGGCTTGAGTTCTTATGCTTCTGAATTCATATCAACTTTATAAACTTGGTCCATGGTAGAATTTTAATAAATGTAATATTGAAGAAGTCATTCCTATAATGTAGAAGTATATCTCATTCTAAAGATCATGTTCTAAAATCAGTTTATAAATCAGCTATTTATTAGAGTTCTACTAATTTTATTTATTTCATTTATTTTTTATCCCTTCCACTTACAGATCTATATGGGTGTCCACTAAAGATTCATTTGATTTTTGGTTGATGTTCACTTTGAATGTGTATTTCACTGGATGAGCATATTTAGAGATACCTCTAGAATAAGATTTATGGGCAAACTAACAGGTTTTAGAGAAAGTAGACAGTTTTATCTAGTAAAACAGAAATTACATTCAGACAAAATTTCACAACTCACTAGCTTTTGTATGTTTTTGTGAAGTTGGAGAAGTTAAATCTCATCATAAAATTGTCCAATTTATAATAAGCACTGTAATATCCTCTACTCTGACACTTAAATCCTTCCTGTCATACTTGTCCATACATTAGCAGCTTGTATTTATCCTTAAGGCTATGGAATACTTTAGTATCTAAAAGTATCTTCTAAATCATTTAGGAGTCAATTATTTAATGTTTATAAAGCACATAGAACAATGCCTTGGACATGGTAACTAGCATAGAAGTGTTTGCTGTGATTATTATTATTGTAGAACAATTTGTTCAGTATCGGTCTCTTGTGAAACCTTACTAAGTGAATTTTGTTCTTTTCAAAAGTTAATGATGTCTTTCCAATGCATTCTAGAATAGTGCATATACTGGAACATTTATTTCCATACTGCCAGATGAGGGAGAGTTTGTTTATTCTTAATTCCTTGAGGTGATAATAAAACCTTGCTTATTCATAGCCTAATTTTCACCTGATCTTAAATATTTATGACAGTTTAAAAATCAAGACTGGGGAAAAAAGAGAGTAGTTCTAGACATACTAGAAATAGCTGTTAAGCAGCAGGTATTAATGCTTATGACTTGAGAGGACAATACAGAATCAAAGATTTGCAAACAAATAAATGGGAATAAATATCTGGGGATCTAAAACTAAAAATAAGCTTAGACTTTAGCAAAATGCTTAAAACAGCTAACGGTACCTATCTGGTTTTTGAGCTTATCAATAAGTAAAGGGGAAGATCCTCCTGCTTAGGGTTGTAATGTTGATAGATGACATCAAAATTAGGAATGACCAGGTGGGGTGGCTCATGCCTTTGATCCTAACACTTTAGGAGGAGGCTAAGCTCAGCAGTTTGAAGTTGTATGATGACACCACTGCCCTCTAGCCAGACAACAGAGTAAGACCCATTTGCAAACAAAATAAAGCAAAGCACCTTTTTGGGGGTGGGACACAATTAGAAAAGGGACTTCACCTAACTAATGGAGTCAGTGTAACCTGGTTCTTTGTACCCTCAGTGAATCCCCAACAATTAAAAAAAAAGAGAGAGAGAGAAGATTGACTATGAAGTAATATTAATGTAAAAATAATAATAATTTTTAAAAAGCAACAACAAAGTAGGTTTCTAGATGTCTCTTCAATTCATTTAGAAAATTTTCAATCTAGGAAATCAGCGTAATTCATTTCAAAAATTTCAACGGACTTTTAGTGAAACTTGACAATGTGACTCTAAAATTATTTTTTTAGAATTACTATGGCTGGCTCAGTGCCTGTGGCTCAAGTGGCTAAGGCGCCAGCCGTATACACCTAAGGTGGTGGGTTCGAATCTAGCCCAGGCCTGCCAAACAACAATGATGGCTACAACCAAAAAAAATAGCTAGGCATTGTGGTGGGCGCCTGTGGTCCCAGCTACTTGGGAGACGGAGGCAGGAGACTTGCTTGAGCCCAGGAGTTGGAGTTTGCTGTGAGCTGTGATGCCACAGCACTTTACCCAGGGGGACAGTTTGAGGCTCCGTCTCAAAAAATAAATAAATAAAAAGAATTACTATGGCTATTTTTGTGCCATTACTCCTCTATATGAATTTATATATATATATATATATATATACACACATATATATTTATTTATTTATTTATTTTCATATTATGTCTTTTCTCTTTCCAAAGTTCAACTTTGGGTTGGTGTAAGTAGAGAACTAATTTTATTGTATTTTTTTCCATGGAAATATCAGTTTCCTTACGGTAAACTATGCTTTTAATTAACATCCAAATAAAAATAACCAGCAAGTTTTTTTCATTTGGAACTACGCAATAAGTTTTATGATTCATATGGAAAAATTATATAAGTAGTTTCTGAATAAGAATAATAAATTATGTTAGGTCACAACATAACCCTCTAGGGAAAATAAAAAGATGGCTTCAATACCTCATTCTGACAACAGGATAAATTCCAAATAGATCAGGGATTTAATTTTAAAACCAAACCAGGCATGGTGGCTCACACCCGCACTTTGGGAGGCTGAGATGAGAGGATTGTTTGAGGCCAGAAATTTGATACCAGCTAAGCAACACAGCAAGAGCCTGTCTCTATTAAAAAAATAGAAAATTAAGGGATTTGGTAGTACATGCCTTCAGTCTCAGATACTCAAGAGATTGAAACAGGAGGATCGCCTGAGCCCAGAAGTTTGAGGTTTCAGTGAGCTATGATGACACCACTGCACTCAAGCCCTGGCAACAGAGCAAGACCCTGTCCCAGAAAAAAAAAAAAATGGTAAAACCATCAAAGCACTAAGAAGCCATAGGAAAATGTTTTCATAGTCTTAGATTGCAAAATGCTTTTGAAACTCAGAAGTTATAAATGTAAGAATTGATGAACTTGACTGCTTATAGATGGAAAATGTTGTTGTGGCATTAAGTCAAAAGACAAATACAATCTAGGGAAAAATATTTGTAGTTGGTTATGTGATCAGTATCCCTGCCCACAAATCAATAAGAAGGGAAGACTAAATTCAGATTAGAATGATTCCAATTTTTCAATAAAAATTCAAAGGCTGATAATGTACTTTGCATGGATGTGTGTGTGTTTATGTATATATGTATAGGTGTCATTTGTGCATAAATTAAGAACAAAATAATATATATGTATATTTTACATTTGTATTTGCTATGTGTATTTATTAAGACTTAACTGCTTCTGAAGGAGGAAATTGGATGGTTAGAAGACAGATACAGGTTTTTTATAATTTATTCTTTTATACTTCATAAACCTTGAAACCTGTGAATGTGTTTTTATTATTTTAAGGTTTTTAATTACATTTAAACAGAGTAATTATTAAGAGTACTTATACATGCGTTCCAAGTCGTAATTACCAAGAAACCTAAGAAATTATATCCCTTAAAACTCCTATTGGACAGTGGGAGTGAATAAAGAGAGTGAACAGATAGTATCTTGTTTTCATAAAGGGGAAAAAGGTGGTAGATTCTTGCAAGTAAGTGTATTAAAGAACAAGTTAGTAGATCTGTTACACGTCATATTTTGATAATTTATATGATACAATCTTTTGTAAACTTTAAGCAAATTATTTGTCTTTCATAAACTTTAATGTTTTTTATTATTAGAGATAATGATCCCAACCCTTCAGAGTTGTTTTGATTGGGGTTTATATATAACATATTTTGAATATATTACATAGATGATAGTCAATAAGTAGCCATGAGGCTGGGATCAGTGGCTCATGCCTACAGTCCCAACACATGAGGAGGCTGAGGAGGAAGAATCACTTGGGGCCTGGAGTTCAAGATGAGCCTGGGCAGCATAGCAAGACCCTATCTTGACAAATTTTTTTTTTAAAAATTAGCTGGGTGTGATGGTGCATTCCTGTAGTCCCGGCCACTTTGGAGCCTGAGCCAAGAGGATTGCTTGAGCCCAGGGGTTCAAGTCTGCAAGTGAGCTATGATCATGCTACTGCCCTATACCTTGGGCAACAGAGCAAGGCTCCATCTGTAAAATAAAAAAAAAAAAATTTTTTCTTTTTAAACACAGCCGTGCTGTAGTAATTTTTAAGATTGCAATTGGAAAAAGCAACTATCACCCAGAGTTAGGATGATTCTCTAGGAATACATCAAAGAAAACTGCATTTCCATTTTTTTTTTTTTTTTTTTTTTTGCAGTTTTTATCCCGGGCTGGGTTTGAACCCACCACCTCCAGTATATGGGGCCAGCGCCCTACTCCTTTCAGCCACAGGTGCCACTCTGCATTTCCATCTTTAATAGATATTGTATAGGAGTAAAGCAGGATGAAGTAAGGGTGAAAATGATTTGGTAATACTTTCCATGACATTCTTTTAAACAAGATTGGGAAAATATGGGTACAATCAAGGTTAGATAAATGGATCAGTAAATGTGAAAGAGCTTTATCCAAGTGCTTTTAGAGAATCATTAATAGTCAAAAGGTAGGTATAGGATGGCCATCTGTGATACCCTATAGTACAGTTTTTCTACATTTTTCTAAGTGATTTCAATAAGAATGAAAACCACATATTTAACAAATTTGATATAATAGAGAGAAGAATAACAAATACATTGAATGATGGAAGGAGAATCTAATAGATCTTTTCTGGAAGAATTAATGAACTTTATGAATTTTCTTTTTTTTTTTTTTTTTTTGCAGTTTTTGGCTGGGGCTGGGCTTGAATCCGCTACCTCCAGCATATGGGCCAGCGCCCTACTCCTTTGAGCCACAGGCACCACCCTAACTTTATGAATTTTCATAGGAATAAATCTAAGATCACACATTGGGTCCAGAAAAACATAATGGTATTTTGGGCTTAGAAGTAAAATGTGAAAAAGACTTGGAATGTTTCAATATGGAAACATTATCCTATAGTAATCGGAGTCATATTCATTATAGAATATGGTCAGTAATTATGTGACCTATAGAATTACGTAAGATCTGGGCACCCAACCTTTAAACTAGATGGTCTTCAGTGGTAAATGACCAAAACTATAAAAAGACTCAAGTGTCCTTTTAGTGCTAGATTATAGTAGTCTACAAATATTTGGAGGATTCACATATGAAAGAGCTTGTTTTCCAACTTGGCAAGACCTAAAGTTAGTATATGTAGAGCTGGGACCTCTGGCTGACCATTACAAGAAAGAGTAAACATTAAAATAGGACTTTTCAGAATGTCTTGGCATTTAATACCTTTTCCATTAATAGAGAAGCATAAGCTGACCTAGCATTCAGAAGAAATGTACTGACAAGGACTGATAGATCAAGTGGGTGGTTTAATGAGTTTGAAGTATCTTTTAATCCTGACATATCTATGACAATGGCCTAAAAGAGTTGATACACTGATTAAGTTACCATGTAAAACAAATGGTGGATCCAGACAAACTTTGAAGGTATTATTTAAAAGATTTCTGCAGGGCACATTTCTTTTTTTACAAAATCCTAGTAGTTAAGACTATTATTTAAAAAGGACACCTTATATGTGTGTGTAAGTGTACACATATTTTTGCATATATGTTAAATACATATGTAAAAATATATATAAATACACTGACGTTTCTTTGAATATAGATTGCCTATATGTTTACACTCGTATTTTGGGAATATTGTGTATATTTTTTGTACATACTGTAACCTAAGAAAAAATATTCTCATTTTATTTTTCAGAGCTAGAGTTTTTAACATACAAATAATGTGATTCTGGACTCCTGTTTATCAAGATCAGAATAAAAAAATATGTTTCAATATTTACATTGAATATAATTTCCCTGAATCATGCTTAAATCTCTGATGTCCCTATACACAGTTTTCCAGTCAAGTATAATTCATCCCATCTTTTTCATTTATGTTAGAAGTTTTCCTTTGTTACATATCTTATTTTATGATTAAACAACTTTTGTTCCTATAAAGATAAATGTAAGAAAGCAGTGTGCCATTTTTAAACATAAATGAAAAAGGCTTTTTTTTTTTTTATTAAATCATTGCAGTGTGCATTAATACTATCATGGGGTACAGTGTACTGTTTCTCTATACAATTTGAAGTACTTTCATCCAACTGGTTAACATAGCCTTCATGTCTTTTTCTTAGTTGTTATGTTAAGACATTTATATTCTACATTTAGAGAGATTCAC
>CAUYQV010047132.1:0-27826 GCA_963574575.1 Galagoides demidoff
GTGCCTGTGGTCCCAGCTGCTTGGGAGGCGGAGGCAGGAGACTTGCTTGAGCCCAGGAGTTGGAGGTTGCTATGAGCTGTGATGCCATGGCACTCTACCCAGGAGGATAGCTTGAGGCTCCGTCTCAAAAAAAAAAAAAAAAAGAAAAAGAAAAAAAAAACTTAAGCCATTCCAGGTTTTCGTTAAGAGTGTACAAAAGTTACGAGTCTGATTTTCTATTTCTTCTTGAGAGATTTTATTTGCAAATTATAAGATTGTTCAAATTTTATCTAAAATTTTCATTTTATTTACTTGAAGAGTCATAATATCTTCCTAACAATGTTTATATTCTACATGTGATGGCTTCCTTATTGTTCCTACTTTTTTATACTTTCTCTCTTTAAAAAAAATTAATTTGTGAGATGTTTTTAAAAATTTTTATCTTTTCGAGGAACTAAATTTTGGCACTGTTGATATCTATTCTGTTCTCATTTTCATATTACCTTATTCTACTTTATGGAAGTTTAGGAACTCCCTATAATGGGTGCCTAGCTCATAAATTTTCAATCTCTCTTCTTTTCTTTTTTGATGTTTTCCGCTGTAGTTCTATTCATTACTGAGTGAGATATACTAAAATCCTGGTTGATTGTTTTGGGGGTTACTTATTCCTTTAATTCCTGAGAGAGGTGAGTTAAAGTCTCCTATTGGGTATAGTTTTCCATATATCTTCTTTTGATTTTCTTATTGTCTCTTGTCTATCTATTCTTGCGATTCTTTCAATTTCTGATTCGTACATTTTGAATCTCTATTATTAGGAGCATGGATATTTAAAATCATTACATCGCCCTCTGAGTTGAAATTATTATCGTTATTAAGTGATTCTCTGATTATGTTTCTCACCTTAAATCTATGGTGTTGAATACATGCATTACTATACCTACACTAACTTTCCTTTGTTTAATACCCCAATAATATACAATCTTCCCTCAGCATATGGTGGGGATTGGTCCCAAGATGCCCTACATTCCAATCTGAGCATACTGAAGTCCCACTTGGTTCCAAAGAACCTGTCTTTAAATAAAGTCAGCCCTCCATATGCATATTTCACATGTAGCCAACATTGCATTTGGTTGAAAAAAAAATTCACACATAAGTGGACCTGAATTGTTCAAGGGTCAACAGTATATGTTTTCCAACCTTTTGCTTTTTTCTTTTCTGTAGTTGGGTCCAGGGACACATAGAATGTGCACTGCATAACTTCATGGGACACCAGCCTCATAAGCTAGGATATGAATGCCACGCCCCAGGAATTATGCAATGTACCAGATGTCACTGGAATTTTCCTTAATCCGAGATAATATTCTTTACTTTTAACTGTTCAATCAATCTAGTTGCATTTAAATAATGACTAATATTTGTGTTTAAAATATAATCTCCTGTTGTTTTCTTTTTTTCCTACCTGTTCTGCTTCACTTCCTTTTCTTCTTGCAATCTTTCGGTTTCATTATTTTTCATTCTTTGTTTTCTTTATTCTAATTTGGAAAGTAAACCTTAGTAATTAAAACGTTAGTACTCACTGAAGTATAAAATCAATACATCAATTACCCTTAGAAAATACAAAGTCCTTAAAATATTTTATTATTTCTTTATTGTATTTAATTTTGTTCTGTATTTATGCTCAGTACTTTATTATCATGACTAACTTTTGTTATCTTGCATATCTTGTTAGATTTACCCACATATTCTCTATATTACCTGTTTTTAATTCCCTTGTTTATTTTGGAACTTTTCTCTGGGTTCAACTTGCTTCTGCCTCAAGAACATTCATTATATTTCCTTTAGTGCAGGTTTGCTGGTGGCAAATTTCTGTTTTTATCTGAAAATGATCTTAATTTATTCTTCATGTAGAAGGTGTTCTTTATTGGCTGTATATTTTGAGGGTGACAGTTACCTTCATTAGCATATTGAAGACACGATTCCTTTGCTATTGGTTTTCAGTGCTATTGTAACATTAGCTGTCAATCTTTTCTTTAATGATAATCTTTTTTTCTTTTCTCTGCTGTTGGGATTTCTCTTCTTAATTTGAGTTCTGCAATTTCATGATGCTATGATTAGGTGTAAATATCTTTTTATTTACCCTGCCAGAGATGCATTAGTCTTTTTGAAACTTTAGATTTTGTCTTTCAGCCGCTCTTGAAAATTCCTGGCTATTATGTATTCAAATATTATCTCTATTATAATCTCATTCTCTCCTTTAAAAACTCCAATTAGAAGTATAACTAGATCCTTTTGATATATCCTTCTTGCCCCTGGACAGCTCTTCTGGGTTTCATCTATTATACATATCTTTCTGTGCTATAATACATCCTGACTAATTTCTTCCAAGGCTTATTCTAATTCCAATCCTCTCTTAGATTGTTATCTAATATGCATTTAAAGCCATACCTCAAACTTTTAATTATTTATTCCATTTCTATGTCTAAATATATTGCTTTTAAAAATATATTAGATCATTTATTAAACTTAATGAATTCTCTGTAGACATTTTAAAATGTGCTTTCATTTATTTATATCTAGCAAACAAATTGTTTTATAGGCTGTGTCTAATTATTCTAGAATTTGACATTTGGGGCATTTGCTTACATCTCTCTCTCTCTCTCTCTTTATTTTTAATTTTCTGCTTGTCTTGATCATAGTTCTTTGCTTTCTTGAATGCTTGGAAATCTTTGACTTTGCATTTCTCATTTTATTTGAAAATGATTTTTGCAGAGGTATTTTGAGGACTATGATAATGACATTTCTCTCCAGTCAAGATTTATATAACCTCTTCTATCTACTTATTGTTGCTACCAAAGTCGATACTGCTTTAATTAACTTAGCCATGCGGTGGTGGTGGTGGTGGTGGTGGTGGTGGTGTGTGTTTGTTCTGTTTTGTAAGGGGGTCCCCAGGAATAGCAAATTTGTTAGCAAATCCATTGAAGGGCCCTTTTACCTTTTCTTCACTTTTTTCTCATTGGGCAATACTTGGATACCTAACTGAGGATGGTGACTCCCCAGCCTAAGAAGGCTCTGGGTTTGAATTCTTTCCTCATATTTTCTGCAAGGCTAAAATTCTCAACGCCAAATTTCACATTTGTCCGTTTTGGCAATTATCTTCAAGGTAAAATCAACCTTGATGTTCTGCCTAACTCTTGGGTTTTATATTTCCCTATAATTCTAGCCTGTTGAAACTTTTCTACCTGATCAGTTCTTCAACACTTCATAACATTTTTAAAAAATATTTTACCTATGATTTTTTATTGTCTTTAGCAGAAATATTAATGTGAATAACCTAACATGCTGGTAGAAATGGAAGTGTTTCCAATTAAGCTCTTTATAAATTAACAGCACTATTTCTTTGTCCTTTTTGCCATACAGATTTGTTGGGTTAGTTTTTTGTCCTTCTTTCTTTTATCGCTGTACAGAAGGGAATAGATTGCTTCATGAGTGAACAAAGAGATATCTGAAAAAAATCACTTATTGACTGATAAGCTCTCAGAGAAATTATTAATGAAATATTCTGATAATAAACAAAAAGATTTACTAAATGATATATGAAGTGCTGCCTAAATCAAAGAATGTGGGGATTCTCTTCCTACCTTAAAATTTATTTTAAATAAATTGTGTGTTTCCTTTTTATACATTCTAGGAAAAAGATCCACCAATTACTTCTCTATTTAATCAATATTTCTCTTTGATTTTACTTATTACCTGTTTCATCTTGAATATTTGTCTCGTTTAATTTTTTTTTGTGTGTATACAGCTTCGTCCTTAACTATTTCATAAATAAAAAATAGCTTCATGCATATGTTCTAAGCCTCCACCCATTTTGCTTGTTTATTATTAAATCTTCAGAAATGGCTGCATTTTATTCAAATAGAAAATATGTATTGTAAATAATTGACATTGATTGTCATGTTCTTTACATGCATTGTCTTATATAATCCTCATAACAATTCTGTAAGGTGTAAAATGTTTTCATTTTTGTTTTATAAGAGAGAAAATGAAGGAATGTGGAGACAAAATGGCCAGAACAAAAGTAGGAAGGGATGGAGCCTACACTTGGTCTTGGGATGTTCAGCTCTAGAACTCCCATTTTTAACCACTGCAGTTTACTAAAACATCAAAGCTATTTTCAAAATAATCAGAAAAATAAAATGGAGCATATTGCAAGGGTACAAGTCAAATCTGTCAAGTATAGAACATAAATGTCTTAACACAATAGTCAAGTAAATGAGGTGAAAGTTATGTTGATTAGTTTATGTAACCACGTCAGATTGTATAAAAAAATCAACACATTGTACCCCACATATGCATAAATGTATTCATGATCTATGTGTATATGACTTAATTTTAAAAAGGCAGTAAAAAAACAAAACAAACAAACAAGCGAAAAACAATGAAAAGTTGGTGAGCAATCAACAGTTCATGAGAACCAGCCCTCTTAGGCAGTAGAATGAAAGTTCAATCATTAATTCCTTGTAATTCCTTGTAGTCACTATTTATCCAAAGTCACTTGGTTTTCTTATGGCAGCATAGATGTCAGCGATTCCAGGCTCAGCAGGTGCTGGTTAAAGGTCTGATACCAGAAGGATTAAGCTTGTAAACTCTGAATGCTAAGGCTTGCAAACTCTGAATGCTATCTCGTCCAACAATGACTATGGAGAGATAGGACTTTGGTCGGCAAGCCATGGTGATTCTTCATAAATCTCCATATCAGTCTTTGAACTGGGTAACTGGGAGAATGACCCAGGGAGTAATACTTGTGTGTCTCCCATCGAACTCCAGTATGATCTAGAAAGGAAGAACTAACTCATCTAGAATTTATTCAAATGCCTCCTTCTCAGAGAGGCCTTATCTGGGACCCTTTATGGAATTAGCAGTGCGCCTCCCGAACAGATAACCCTTCCCTTCAACTCTCAATATTTGGTTTACATTGCCTAATTTTTCTACAAAGCACTAGGTACCACTTGATGCATCACAGATTTGGACTTTCTGTTGTTGTTGTTGTTGTTGCTTTTGCATCTTTTTCTCAAGTAATAGAAGAACCTCAAATGGAGAAGATGCTTGAGAAGAACTAGGAAATATTCCTCTCTGGTGTTGGGGCTATCTCATGTTGATTTCAGAGTGATGCAGAGAAACTAAATGAGATCTGATGAGAAGTGGCAGGTGAGGGGAAAAGAAAAGAAAATAAACGTTAAGCAAAAGGAGCAAGTGGCTTACAGAATAATGTAAGGTACAAGGCACCGTCCACCTGGCTTACTTAGCAGAAGTGTGACTGAACTGAGATCTGGAGACAGAACAATAAGCAGCAGCAATGGTGATCTGTTATTTATTGCTACAATAATGCCACATAACAAACCACACCCAATTCTGGCTCAAAACAATATTAATTGACCTTTTGTGTCTGTGAGTTGGTGATTTAGCTTGGACTGAGTTTGTCCTATTCACATTTCTGAGGGTCAGTTAGCTGTTGGCCAAGTTAGGATGGCTTTGGCTAGAACAATTTATGGCTCTGCCCTTTATTTCATCTTCCACAAGACAACTCAGGTCATGCTGTTATGACTGCAACATGCAACTGAGTGGGCAAGAGGAAACCTGCAAAGCATCTCAGAATTTAGACAGAGCTGGCTCAGCATAAGTTCCACTATTGTCCAGGTAAGGCACAAAGGCAGGTACAAATCTTTGTTAGAGTGGGGCTTTAATAGCATGGACAGAGGAAGGGCAAAGGGCTGGGATCATCATCATAGATTCTGTGGCACAGAGCAGGAGAACCTCGGAGCCTCTCTGGTGCCTCTTCCTGAAGGTGGAAATATTCTCCCAAGGCACCTGGGTCTTCAGGAAATGCTATCTTCACATGTGTATATCCAACTATCTTTACTTCATTTAAAAAAAATATGTATATGTGTACATGTATGTCACTTCCTTTAACACTGTCTTGCAAACAGCTCATTAAATGTACTCTCCAAAGACATGGAGTGAGGTGGGCTCCAAGCCCAGTTAAATGAGATCATAAGCAAAACGTATCTTGGGTCTTTGGCAGCCTCACCAGGGTGGGATGAGAGATGAATGTGCACTTGAGTGAAAGCGCTCCATCATCTCCCTGCCTCGATCCCCGGAGCTGTGCTGGGTCTTAAAGCATTTATTTTCCTTTTTATCTCACTGCTCATCAAACGACAAAGCAAATAAGCCTATTTATTCATTAAAGACGTTAGGACTCTATTGGCCCAGAATCCCAGATGTCATCTCAACTCTCAGGAACAAACCCCAATCATCCCCCCACTGAAGTAGCTGGCAGCAAGGCACACATGCTGGGGCCCACAATGTCCCTCCAGCCACCTTACAATCTGGCTCCCACCCAGCCACCCTCCAGCCACTGGCATTCTTTAGTAGTCCTCAGCTTGGTATAGAGTTGGTCTTTATTTAGAAAGGAAGAAAAAAAACAAACCTCTTTTGAGCTTCTCTGTCTCCTCCCTGCATGCTTATTATTCTTGGGGCAAAATAAAATATTAAAAAGAAAAACCAAAGGCTTGCTCATCTTCCATGACTCTACAGGGGATTTCCAATCACACAGAGAACACCCTGTCCCTTCCTTCCAACTTTTCCACCCAACAGAGGAGGAGGAACTAGCCTTGGGGAGGGAACCATTTCCCTGTTCCACCGTCTGGAAGCACATTTGCCAGAGCAGTCCTGACTTCTAGGTTTCAGAAGTCCTCCACATTCAGACGAGGCCCGGTGTGGACCGGCCTCACAGAGTACTCCCTACTCCTCACAGGGACGGTGTTTATCAGTCTGAAGGGAAATGGAACACACAGGGCGACAGACAGCACATGCACACTGCTGGCTGATAAACAGGGCTTCGCTCATGGCAGCCTGGGGGGTGAGCAGTGATTTTCCATGGGCTCTTATCAACAGGAAATCGAGCTGCAGTGAATGCAGCAGGAGATTTTGGCTAGTCTCTCGAAACAAACTTTGGAGAGCCCTTAAGATAACTGCCGCTCACCTTCCAGACTCATTAATCACTGGCAAACTGAAGCTATGCAGTTAGGAGGAAATGAAGAGGGGCCCTAGAATATGCGTCAAACATCACACCAGGAGCTGGCACCCAACTCAAGAAAATCCAGCAAGAGACAAAACGTAGGCTAAGGTGCCAAGTTAAATTCCAGCACAAAGAAACACAGCTAACAACACAGCTCTGAGATCAAAAACTTGAGACCTGAACTCTCAATTCTCTCCCCTTCGTTCCCATGTCCAATGAGGATATAGTAGCCTGTTAGGGAGAAACAGAAGGAGAAGGCGAGAAAGGCACAAAAACAGAGCTATAGCGTCCCGTGGATCCTGACATCCTTAGGGAACAAGGTTGATCTTGAAGGACTCACTTTTCTCCACCAATTTTTAGGAAGTCTGACTCAGCTGTAACGTTTTGTAAATGCTCACCAGTTTCCAGCCAGGATTTTCCGAGTGAGTCTAATTGCCCACTTTATCACAGGCACTATCAGGTAAGTGGTGTTTCACCTCCTCTGGGCCTGCCTGAGGTTGACACGGGGGACTTGTCAGGCAATGGATCACAGAGCCAGCATGGGGGCCCCTCGTCTTGCATTCCTGCATGGGGGTGACAGTAAATTATGACATCTGCCAGGAAGATCAGAACATGACTACCGGATGCACCTAAGCCACACAGCTAGGAAGGCTTTTAGGGTGTGATTGGAGACGTGTCTGAGAGCTCTTAAAGGGACAAAGAGCCTCTTTCCCCAGCGATGGTGGAGCAGAGGTGACTCCTGCACGTTGACTTACTCTTTGATGATGTTTAATGACCTATTTTTATGTTTGGGTGAATAATGCTGCCTGTCAATTGTAAAGTGCTTCAGTTTAAATTGTGCTTATACCCATCCTCAAAGATTCTCAAAGTCACTCAGAGGAACAGTCAATGTGCCCCTAGTCTAGGATAAAGAAACAGAGACAGTGACAGGCTAGGTGACTTGGGCTTGGGTCAAGATAAAGTGATAGTGCCATAGCTGGGCTTCTGTCTGAAGCGCCCCAAACTTCACTTTCCCTCCAGAAGGATATTGCTCATTGTACCTTTGGGAATATCGATTATGCATATTTTTGCATACGTAGGGCTTTCAGTGTAGATCTTCAGGGACTGACACTAAAACTTAATATCAAGCAAGATAAAGCCAAATGTTTTAAACAAAAGCAATCCACCAAAAAAATCAAGAGGTGAAAAATCTCTCATTTCAGTGAATTTTCCCAAGTCTTCAACCCTTAAGTTTGTAGAAAGGAGGTGGTTTCACGGGTGTTGATCCCATAAACGCTGATCTAAAATGTCTGGATGACTCTATTTGGGGACAGTGCAAATTGCCCATTGTTGGCCTGAGGGTGGAGACACTTAAAAATGAGAGTCAGACTTTGGCTCATCAGCTCTTCACAGAAAGTAGACGGTGCAAAGAGATCAAGATTTGGTTTGATTCCCATCCTCATGACTTGTTTGTTGATGACCACAAGAAAGTCCTTTAACTTCTCTGAGCTTAATTTCCTCACCTTAAATTGCGGATATGAATACTTAGTTTGTGGAAACCTAGCAAGGATTAATCAAAAACTGAATATTAAAGCACTTAGTAAACTATAAGTGCTCTTATTTTTAGCTGCAATAACCCTGGTACTTATTAAAATCTGTGCCATGTCCTTAGGGATTGAAAAAAAAAAGTGTCAGTATTGATTTGATTCTGCATTCAGCTACCATTTATTCATTGGGTGCTTTGTATATGCATGATATTCTAATAATAATGCTGGTGACCTCAGAACAGAATAACACATGGTAATGGTGAATAGAAGATCAAATTGGTAAAGGTCAAAGCTGCCACATATGTACAGATATGTCTATATTTCTTTCTTCTCACATTTATTGAATATCCATAGCCTGAAGAAATTTACAAAATAATACCTGATATATAGTGTGTGTGTGACATGTACAAATACAAATAAGCAGATTGTATCACATTCCAATACACGTCATGACAAAATAATTTTACGAGCTTATTTAATGACAAAATGTTTTGGAAAGGAGATTTCAGAAATATTAATATATGCATTTAGTTCTACACCTGGAACTATTTATACATCAATGCCAAGTTTTTTGTAATAATAGTTCAACATATAATGGCTTGCATAATGTTTTTCCTCACTGTAGTTTTTGGCAGTATTGAGGATAAATAAATAAATGGATACACTTAATTTAAGTGGCCAGGAAATGAAAAAGCTGACAAGTTGTTGTAAGCATGCATGACTGGTCAAATAAGGTTGGTTGACCACAGATGGAAGCGGTAAGAATCCTAGAAAAAAAATATGAATGGATGTGGCATCTTCTAGCCTTCCTTGAGTCATGGTCAATATTTCAAAGCACTAATAAAACACCACCTCTAATACCTCAAGTGTCTGGTGGAGAAATTGCAGAAAAGATTTTTTTTTTTTTATTTAGTGGTTTCCTACCACTCTACCATTCCCTCTCAAATTCCAGGCCAGAAGCACATAACTGCCACCCCCTTTTTCTCTTCTATTCACTAAACCTCCCTAAAAGGAATTATTATCATTGCTTCTGAATTATATAGAAACTGCATGATAAGGCTGTGCGTGGTGGTCCATGCCTGTAATCTCAGCACTGTGGGAGGCTGAGGGAGGCCAGTAGTTGAAAACCAGCCTGAGCAATATAACCAGACTATAACCAGACCCTGTCTCTAGCAAGGGTACCTGTAGGTTTAGCTACTTGGGAGGCTGAGGCAGGAGGATGGCTTTAGTCTAGAAGTTCAAGACTGCAGTGAGCTACAATTGTGCCATTGTAGAGCAGCCTGGGTGATGGAGTGAGACCATGTCTGGAGAGGAAGGAGAGGAGAGGAGACAACATAATCAGTCCTGTTTGCGCAGTTCAAGTAAAGTAGAAGTATAAATATAATTAATAGGTCATATATTTTATACTCTACTGCAAACATACATTTGTTTGAAGTTCTGCTAAAAAATTTACTTGTTTGGTTCTTAGTTAAGATACAGCAAAGGGACTATTTTCACACCAAAGCACAAACTTCCCAAAGAGATCCTGTGAGTCTTGTCATTGAAGAGCCTAGAATTGCGTGGAAAACTTTCCACTCCCCTTCCCCCACCCCCATCCACAACTCCTGATATCCTTCGTGCCAGTTGTTAACACAGCACATAAAATACTGCGCCATGACCAGAATGGATGCTTCAGTTTTTTGAGTGGTTTGAAAAACATTATCTTTTGATTCTTTTATTGAGAGCTCCATAATTTCTTGGGGTTTCCAGGCTGCTTTTTGATCACTGCCCCTGCCAGCTGCTCTTCCCAGGCAGACACTGGGACACTTGACGGTGGTTGTGGTAAATTAATAAGAGGAAAAATAAACAGAAGGCCCTTTTCCCATGTTGCTTTTTTTTTTAAACTTTGCAGATCTGTTCACTGTACAGTTAATTTGGCGCTCACAATGCAGGAACCCTGTCTGGCTTCTCTAATTTATCATCCTCTTCTGATGTTGCTTCTTCCTTAAGGAGTTCACAAGTGAGTCTCGCAGCAGGCAAGGGAATGGATGGCCCTCTCTGCAGGTTCCCACATTCCTCCTGGACATCTGGGTAGCTGGATGCAAAGGCAAAGCGAAACTCTAGGATTTGTACAATCCGATCCCGTAAATTTAATATCGTCTAAATTAGTGGCAGGCAAAACTTCGCCTATAAACAGCCATGTAGTAAATACGTTTGGCTTTGCAGGCCGTATGTTTTCTGTCACAGTCTCAACTCTGCCTCTGTATCATGAAAAGTAGCCACAGATAATACAGAACAAGTGAGCATGGCTGTGTTCCAATAAAGCTTCATTTACAGATACTAAAATTTGAGTCTCATATAATTAATATGTGTCCTTAATTTTTTTTTAAATTTTGATCTTTCCCCATCATTTAAACATAAAAAAGCAGTCATAGCTTTCTAGGCTGTACAAGAATGGACAGTGAATGGACTTGGGCTACAGGCCACAGTTGGCTAACCCTTGATCTAAATGCTCAGCTTCTCAGATCTGTATCACAAGCCTACCACCTACCACTGGGACCTCAGAATTGATTCTGAATAAGTAGGGACATTAAGTCCCTACTAATTTGTCCTTGTAAAACAGTAATTTTCAGCTGGTGTGCTACAGCATACTGGTATATGATAAGAGGATCTTGGGTGTGCCAGGAAAAATTTTCAAGATCACTAATTAAATTATTTTCAAAAGAAGTTCAAAGCACAGTAAGTATATTCTTTTTTTTTTTTCCAGCATAATTTAACTGTGCCATGAAAGTTTAACAATAGGTTCAAGTGCGCTGTGAGGTAAAGAAAGGTTGAAAAACACTGCATCTAAAAACTCCAGCGTCCAACATCTGATACTCTTCTCTTACTTTTTGCCCAGGCAAAAACTTACTCCCTGTCTGAGAAAAATATTTTCCACTCTTTCCCATAGTTATTATAGTTAGGAGATGGCTAACCATCCCTGTGTGCTTTTTTCTTACACTCCACTGGGAGTCTATTGCTGAATTCTATGGATTATACTCTCTAAACATACCTCAAAAATCTGTTTAATTCTATCAATCCTACCCAAGTTACCCTTATCTAAGGACTCAAATTACTATAAGTTTCAAACTGAAAACTTTCCCTTTTCTGCATTTTTCTCTTAGGTAGGTCTTGGCAAAATGAGTTATTGTCACTGTTTCTGAAATGCAGAAACTGCATGATCAGCACGGATAACGCGAGTAGGTAAAACGGAAGTTTGCACACTTAACCTTCTCTCAACATGTTTTGCCAGGTAGCTTCTAAGGTGAGCTTGCTAAAGCTTTAGTTACGTAATCACTCTGATGGCCTCCTTCCCACCCCACACAAAATAAAAATAACCTGAGATAAGTTCTACGAAGTTCTACCTGAGACACATTCCACTTTCACGCCCATCTCCTCACCATCTCACCCCACTTCCATCATTGTTCAGTGGAACTGTGAACACCTTCCACCCAACAGCTTCTCCCTTCTGTTCTTGCTGCAGAAATCACCCTTTTCTGGCTTGCTGCCTTTTCCTCACTCTAGCCTTTGACAACATGGTCTTTCTGGAGGCCCTTGCCCGCTTGGCTCATTCTCATCCTTTAAGATTCAACCCGATTGTTAACTTCCCCAACCGATCACTGTATCCAAAGTAGGCATCACCATCCTCTTCACCCTGATAATTCCCTTTCTAAGTTGTATCCAAATATTGAGCGACTTTGACTGTCCCTTTTTGAAAACTGGTTTGTTATCTGTCTTCCATACAGAATGCAAATGATGTTGAAATTGGATATCTGTCTGCTGGACACTGTATCCACAAGACCAGTCTAGCACAGAGTAGCTACCTAATAATTGGCCTACCAAGAATCTACCAGGATAAAAATGTAAACTACCTGGGTGGCATTATTTTTTTTAATTCACGCAAAATTTCAACTGAACTATAAATTACTCAGAGAAAGGCATCAATTGTGGCCCATTTCCTATTTTACTTTTATAGCTTTTTTGCATTCTTCAACTTTTTTTGCAAGAAAGCTACTTTTATTGTTAGAAGTAACAGAAATACAAATGCTAATAAAAGAAAACCCCAGTTGGCAACCATTTTTGTCTACAGTTTTCTAAATAGTGTCCTCGGAATCTGAATGATTATATTGGAATGTGGCAATGCCTCCATGTTTAAGAAAAACAGAGGGAGGGAAGGTAACATACCATCAGAATGCTGGTATTCAGAAAAGCTATTAAAGACCTATTTACTGTTCAGATGGGGCTCTCTGGGAGCATGGGCTGAGTAACTATGTCTTCTCCTTGAGTCACACATCTCTCTATTCTATTATTTCTGAATTCCTAAAAATATCATTTAATTTGAAGGATGATTAAACAACAAAGAGGATTTTTAAATGTGCGTGGTTGAGGACGTTGGCATGGGTTGAAATTCTGACTGTGTCTTTGTGGTTGACATAATATCACCTCTGAATAGCAATTTCCTTCTCTGTAAAATAGAATCTCAGAATAAGTTATCATTAGGCTATTTTGAAGACTTGGAAAATATGTAGAAGGACCTGGCAGAGTATAAAACAAAACTAGTTATACCAAAACAAAGTATTACTTTATGTATTATCAATGTTATATTTTTTTAGTGAAGACATGTTTTTATTTCTTTCATTTATGTCTTAAAATTTCTTTTTTTTTTTTTTTATTTTTTTAATTGTTTTTCTTTTTTATTAAATCATAAACACATAGATCATGTATACATTAATGCATTGATGGCGTACAATGTGCTGATTTCATATAGAATTAGGGACACTTACATCACACTGGTTAATATATACCTTATCTCATTTACTTAGTTATTATGTTAAGACACTTATACTCTATACTAATAGATCTGACATGTACCCTTGCAATATGCACCATAGGTGTGATCCCACCATTCACCCTCCCTCCATTTCAATTCCCCTCCCCTCCCTCCTTCATTCTGGGCCATAGTTGTGATCTAGTGTGTGATCACATATGAAAGTGTGAGTGATTGTGAATCGGTTTCATAATAGTACTGAGTACACTGGATATTTTTTCATCCATTCTTGAGATACTTTACTAAGTAGGATATGTTCCAGCTCCATCCATGTTATTTTTTAAAGAAATAAGTTTCACACGGCAGGAAAAAAATTATGTTTGAAAAAAGAGGTAAAGGGAAAGAGAAAAAAAAGAAAAGAAGAAAGGAAAGCAAGGAGGGAGGGAGAGAAGAAGGAGGGAAGGAAGGATATTTTTGACTATCATAAGTTTCTAAAAAGATTTATTTTCCATGTTCAGAATCCTTGTTAAATAGATAAACCAGTATTTACCACATTATGCTGAAATAACAGCTTCTGAAACCCAGAAACTTACAGCTACAGAAGTTTATAAGATTTTATTTCTTCTTTGCTTTATATTTAATATTTGGGCTATGCAGCTGCATATGGTGGCAGCTGCATATTGACTACAGCTCTACTGGATATACAAGGTCTAACAATTAAGTTCATGAACTTAACTTAGGAAAAGTGCTACACACCTTGTTGCTGGATATCACTATAATCACCTTTGAAGTGGGAAGCTATGTACTGATGCCAGCACCTAGTCTACCCTTCAAAGCAATTTAGGAACTCTTTTTCTGGAATGGTCATCACAATTTTTATCATACAAGGTTGGACAATTAAGTTTGTGAACTTGGCACCATGCACTTACGTTAGCAGCCCTGTATGAACAACTCAGTGAGGTTTCATAACCTTGGTGTATCAGCATCTCACACCTGTGTTTGTCTTGAAGTGTGGCAATGTCTTGCTGAGTGGTATTCATTATTGTTGTTGTGTGCTATATAATTACAGCTCTGATGGTAATTCCAGAAAGAGTTCCAAAACTTTTCTGAAGGGTAGACTAAGTGCTGATGTCAGTACATAGCTTCCTGAGGGGAATACTTGGAAGGTGACTGTTGTGATATTCAGCAATGAGGTAGTAGAATGAGTTCCTAGGATGAGTTCACAAACTTAAGTGTCAGAACTCATATTTTTGATCTCAGAATCTAAGATGAAGAAGCAGCCCTTCTATAAAATATATAATTCTCATAGCAAAAGAAAAATGGAGATGACTAAATCATGCATGACTTTTTTTTTTTTTTGAGACCGAGTCTCATTCTGTCACCCTGAGTAAAGTGCCATACAATCATATCTCAGAGCAACCTTACACTCCTAGGCGCAAGCAATCCTCTTACCTCAGCCTCCCAAGTAGCTGGGACTACAGGTGCCTGCCCCCAGGCCAAGCTAGTTTTACTATTTTTAATAGAGATGAGGTCTCGTGCTTTTGCTCAGGCTGGTCTCAAACTCCTGAACTCAGCTGAACCACTCATCTTAGCCTCCCAGAGTCCTGGGATTATAGGCATGAGCCACCCCACCAGGCTTCATGAATAACTCTTAAAACTTTAAAAATAGCATGTATTACTTTGCTCACACTTTATTGGTGAAAGCAAGTCATGTGGCATAGTGATGCCCTTGAGATAAGGAAGTCATTCTTCTGAGGGAAGTTACTGCAATTCCCATGGCAACAAGCAGAGGTTTATAATTCTCTTACAAGAGGGGGTTGAACAATTGGGTATAATAAAACAATAGACCACAATAACCTAGTTCCTTTTTTTCTAAAATTAAAAAGAAAACAAATAAGAATGTCCTCTAGAGGCATGTAAGCAAACTGATTCCTCAACCTGAAATAAAACAATGTTTAAAAACAAAACATTGTCTTGTGGAATTAATGGGTTGAGTTGAGATATTTAGCATAATGGAAAATGCTTATTTTTTTAGTAGCAATAGCATAGTCTGGGAGTACAGTTTCCAATGACTGATATGATTTTAAGAGGGGTAGTCCAATAGATGGATATAGTGTCAGATTTATGGGTCTGGGAAATACTCATCATCATTCTCTTTAGACGGCAGCCAACTCTGAGAACCAAGGACAGCAGGATTCCAGTGAACCCTTGGGCTAAGGCATTTTCAGTCTCCTTTAGTCAAACCACAATATATTTATTAAATATTTGCCTATAGTTTATTAAATTTAGGCTATCCAGAGTTGTCTATATTAATGGGTATCAGATTATATTAAATATTTTCATGCACTCAAATCATCAGCAAACCATGGAAAAATTCCCTTTCTCCCTCCTTGTTCTGCCATCATAAAAATTAGATAACATATTTTAACTCTACAAGGACAACCTGTTTCATGGGTCAATATTTGACTCTGACTTTTTTACAGCTAAAAAGGTACAAAGTTTCAGTTAGACAGTATGAATGAATTCCAGGTCCCTCTTGGCTAGCATGGTGACTACAGTTAATAATGCTATATTATTTACCTGAAAATTGATAACTGAGCAGATTCAAAATGTTCTTACCACAAAAAAGCTGATAAGCATGGGAAGAAATGGATATGTTCATTATTTTCATTTAATTACTTCACAATATATATATCTACCAGAACATTGCATTGTATGCCATAAACATACACAATTTTTATTTGTTAATTTGATCTTAATAAAGTTGGGACAGGAATAAAGAAAGAAATGAAGCAGAGATCCTTATTCTCATTTTAGAGCTTTTTTTATTTTATGTATACATATATATATATATATATATATTTATTTTATTTATTTTTTTTTTTTTGCCGGGGCTGGGTTTGACCCTACCCCTCTGGCATATGGGGTTTGTGCCCTATTTCTTTGACCGACAGGCACCACCCTTATTCTCATTTTAAATAAAAAAAGCTAAGAAGATTCAGGGAATGAAGTCTTGGCCTCTGACCCTGAGCTGGTAAGGGGAAGACAAGAAAGGCACCTGGATTCTTCACCAAGACTAGTTAAGCAGCTTGACATGACATTTCAGTTTCCACAACCTAAACAATGCCATTATAGAAAAGCAACAGATTTTTGCATGGAGAAGAACTAATCAAAACAGTTTTTCTCCCAGAGAGTCAATCTTAATCTACCATTGTTTCTATTGATGTTATCATTGTTCAGCAAGTACTCTCCTTGTGTGGACAATGAGGTTCACTTAGGCTACTCTGGTTCAAACCCTTAGATGAAAATGTGCAATTATTGAAATAGCTGATTGAGAAATAACTGATGTCTTAATAAAGTTGCACGGTAGTTTACTGGGCAAAATAATGATTCACTTCCATAAAAGTCAAGTCAGTTGTGCATGTGGATGCAAACTATCATAACAGGAAATAGTTAAATGAACTGTACACAGAAGTATGTCTTTTCAGGCCAGAACAAATATAAAGGCATGAAAATACATGTAGAATAGTTGTCTTCAAAGAAATCTACTTTGCAATTAATGCCAAGTAATGAAATGCATACAGAAAGGAATTTAAAAGATACCAAAGCTCATATGTGAAAATTAAAAACCCCATTCTTCTGTGGCCCCAATCATAAAGTTTCCTTCCCTCTGAGTTGCCAATTTCTCATGAAGACTTCCAAGAAATAAGCTTTTACATTAATGTAAGTTATTGCTATTATACCAATTAAAGAGTCCTAAAAGGAGCTAGGAAGTAGATAAACATTTTTCACACTTTTCCATTTTTCCAAATGTTACCATGAAGAGCTGAGAAAAGGGGGAGCAAGAATACAAAGGGAAAAACCCTCAAAAACCAGAGAAATATTCCCATGAATTTCTATGCCATCAGATCTCATGGGATGGTAATTAACATTTTGATTTTTTTAAATACTTTTGGCTGGGCATGATGGCTTATGCCTATAGTCCTAACATTCTGGGAGACCAAGGCAGGTGGATTGCTTCAGCTTAGGAGTTTGAGAACAGCCTGATCAAGAGCAAGACCCTATCTGTACTAAAAACAGAAAAATTAGTCAACTATTGTGGTGAGCACTTATAGTCCCAGCTACTCAGGTAGCTGAGGCCAGAGGATTGCTCAAGCCCAAGAGTTTGATGTTGCTATGAGCTATGATTCCACAGCACTCTACCCAGGGCAACAAAGTGAGACTCTGTCTCCAAAAAAAATTATAATAGCAAAAGTGAAAAAAAAAAACAATATTTTTCCAAAATATCATAGGGCTAGAACCACAGAGGGGGCAGGGTCCTGCTAGTCTCCATGAGAGAACAAGAAAGAGATAAGGCTAATGGAAAATCCAAGAAAAGATTCTTGTAAAAAAGCTACTTAGCACCTTAAAGATGAGATAAGAGATGAATTTAAGCTTGTCTATTTATTCATAAAAAGAAATTGATTGAAAGAAATTGATTGAGCATCAAGTATGCATCAGGCATTGTGGATATAAAAATAAACAACATAAATATGAGCACTCTGGCTTTAGACATTCCCAAAATTCAATTAGTCAACCCCTCCTAATGAATAATCCATTTTGTATATACAAACTGAAAAACTGTCTTATATAAAGGTCATTCATTGAAGTTATGAATTCATTAAAAATATTTTTATTGAGATTGCTATGTAGAATGTAGTAGATTGTACTCATAAAAATGAGTACTAGAGAAATGCAAATGAAAATAATAGTGAGATACCACTATATACTAATATGAATGGGTAAAATCCAAAAAACTAACTATCTCAGTTGATGGTGAGGTCATAGAGCAACTGAATTTCTTCATTCATTAGTGCAAACTAGTATAACCATTTGGGTAGACAGTTTGAGAGTTTCTTACACAAAATTTTGCTCCTAAATATATATCAAATTGATTTGAAAATTCATGTCCACATAACAACATATATGTGCATTATGATAACAGGTGTATTCAGAACCACCCAAATTAGAAAGCAACTAAGATATACTTCACTAGGATAAGGAAACTATATCACATCCTTCATAGTTAAGGATAAAAAAGGTAAGCTATAAATTCATGTAAAAATATGAATGAAGCTTTAAAAGCACATTGCTAAGTGAAATAAATCAGTCTATATGGGCTATAAATTTATGATTCCATTAGTATGGCAATCTGGCAAAGACAAAACTATAGAGACAGGAAACAGATCAGTGGTTGCCAGGTGTCTGAGTGGGAAGAAGTTCAAGCAAGTGTATAGGTATGGAAACAACCTCACTGATGGGGATGGGGAAAAGGGGGCTGACCTTAACTTCGAAAATAACACCAAAAGGCAAGAGAAACTGTACATAGTACTGTATTCTCCTTGATAAAACTATTTCCCACGGGATACAAGTTAACAATTCTGAAACCAATATACAAGTATACTGGAATTGAAGAATCAAGTAAATGGGTAGCAGATGGTGGAGCCAGGTTTCTTATTGCTGGGTACAGATGAGGTTACAGATAAGCATAGAGTGGAAGTCAAAATGATCCATATGGTAACAGATTAGAGCAGGAAACAAATATGAATTCACATTTAGCTAGGAATGGGCTCAGAGTGTTCCATGTAAAAATATTTATAAATACGAGGATATGTATGAGTTAATATATGCATATATTTGCTTACTCTGTCAGCTGAAATGGACCAGCAACAACTACACTAGCACCCAGATCTTGGTTTGTAAAACTATACTCTAATAAAAGGAACAAGTACTCCTTCAAGAAATGTCTGATTCTGGAAGTAGAGAAATAGAAGATGATCCTGGAGTACGTGTAGTGCCCCAAATTAAGGCAATACTAAGAAATAAACATAAAACAAATGCCCCACCACAAGGAAGGAAGTATGTCAAAGAAACACACCGGCAAATTGGAAGAGCCCACAATGGCCAAAGCTGGAATGCCTTGAGCAATAAAATAGTATTACCACTATTAAATTATAACCCAAAGTATAAAACCAATATCTACAGATCTATAATAATATAAATGATCAACAAACAAATAAATAGATAGGGCAGAATAGACAATTCTTCCAAGCAGATGAATTACAAATAATCTATTTAGCTTCAAAGAGGTGAAACATGACTTCTCTTTCCTGAATTATAGATTGTACAAGGTTTCTTCTTTCTAGAGGTTATGGTATGTAAAAGTTATCTCTGAGCACAGAAACCCAATCAACAGGTGATCAAGGCCCATATCAATAGTAGTGTTGTGTCATGTACCCTTGATATAATGTGATGAGAACGGCTTTTTGCCTTCTCTTCCCAAGAACTTGTAACCCCAATCTAATCATGAGGGCAAGACAAATCCTAACTTAAGAACATTTCAGAAAATGTCCTAGCATTATTCTTTTTTTTTTTCCTGCAGATATTTTTAGCCTAGACCAGGTTTGAACCCACCACCTCCAGTATATGGGGCCAGTGCCCTACTCCCTGAGCCACAGGTGCCACCCCCTAGCATTACTCTTTATAACTGGCAAGGTCATCAAAAGTAAGAAAAGGTTGAGAAACTTTCACAGCCAAGAGCAGCTGAACAAGACGTGACTAGATGTAATAGAGTATTCGAGATAAGATCCTGGAAGAAAAAGAACCTTAGGTAAAAATTAAGAAAACCTGACTAAAATAATGATTGTAGTTAATGATATTTATGTTTGTTATTTAGTTGTGACAAATGTAAGGTGTTACTAATAGGAAAAGCTAGGTCATAGGAATATGGGACTCTCTGCACTGTTTTCACAATTTTTCTCTAAATATAAAACTGTTTTAAAATAAAACATTTTTAAACAATTATAAATGATTTCCCCTTGTAATATGATGTTTTGGCTCCTTCCTTCAAATAGTACATTTCCCTATCCTTTGAATTTGGGCTCACCTCGTGAATTGCTATGACTACTAAATACAGTGTAAGTGGTGTTGAGCCAGGTCCAAAGCTAGACCTCAAGAGATCTTGCAACTCTTGCTCTATTTCTGGGAACCTTGTCACTGCTATTACAACAAGCCTGTGCTATTTTATGGGCAAACGAGAGATGTGGATGAGAGTCCAGTTGTCTTAGCTGTAGTCTTTCTAGGTCAGCCTACATTCAGCTACAATCCAAGTAAGTGGGGAAACCTGACTGCAAATGTATGTGTAAATACAACAAAGAGAATAGAAACCACACAATCTTCCCATATACTCATGTCATGTACCCTTGATATGTAAGAAATCTTACTATTTTAAATGGCTGAGTTAAAATTATTTACACAGACATTGTTAATTTATATATATAAGTATTAAATATAATATATATTATATATAAATATTATATTTATATATTATATAGACATTGTTAGTTTATATATATAAATATATAAACATGCACTGTTATATATGTATGTGTATACATAGATATGTTTTATGTATATACATACATATATACATATTTTAATTATACTGTCTAATATCTATTGTCTTTTTTGAAATTGAAACTCATTGCATTTTTCACTACTGGTATTTTATATTCTTCCTTTCTATTATGCTATGTATGCTTACTTACTTATCATAATTCATCATACTCATGCAGGCTGCATTCACACCCAACCTCACTCAGAATCCTACATTCCTACTTACATAGATATACCTCAAATCTAGTGAAACTGGTGTATCAATAATGGACCTCTATCATCTTCTTCATTTTTCTATATTGAGAAAAAAATAATGGCATTTAAGGAAAATAATCTTCTATTAGATTGCCTTGCTATTTTCAATAATTTACATTCCCTTTGCCTATAAGAATATATCAATATATCATCACCCATTGCTATGATTTCAGCATCTTTCCATAGGAGAAATATGTAGTCCTCTCCTGCCCCCTTGATTCTGAACCTAGTCATGTGACTTGCTTTATTCAGTGGAACATAAACTATCACAAGGTGTAAACAGAAGCATCAGGAGCCACTACATGATTGGTTTTTATGTTTTCTCCCCTTCCCAGAGAATGACATAGCCAAAAGAAGGCTTCTCCTTCAGCCTTGGTCCTGGAACAAGAAGGTACCAGTCAAGTTAAAGGTACTTCTATTATAAATTCTCCAGAATTTCCCCACATGTAGATCCAGAATTATAAAATATTAAAACATGAGTTCAATGTGAGTGGTTACAGCGCAAGAATTATACCAAACTAAGACAGCATGACTTCTGTGTCAAAACCAGATTCATATGATTATACCTTAATACTAGAAAGGGGAGAAGTCTGACTTACCCCACTCTGAACACAAGCAATGAGACAACAGCACAGAACATGTCAAGGACTGCAGGTGAGAAGTAGATGAAAGTAATTTTGGATTATGCAAGTAATCCCCACAATGCCAAGAGTCTTAGAAATGCTGTCTGCAAGACTAGAGTCTTTGGGATTATATTGTTGAAGATCTAGAATGAGTATCTAATATTTCCGTTGGGAGTATAGTTTAATGATGCTCTGCTTCACTCTAAACTCCAAGAGAGGGGAAACTTGAAATGTGCTTTACATTACTATAAACAATGTCTTTTGTAGGTCAGTATGAATTCTAGATCACTATCTGATAACTGCACACTTCCCAGAATTCATAGTTAGGCCAGTGGCCCAGAATGAGCTCATAGAGAACTTAAAAGTAAGATGACTTGAGAGAAACATGGGATTCTCTTCCATACATGGGAAGAGGCTAAAATATACTTACTGTACGGTGACCAAATCAGAGACATAGTACATATATGAAGAAGGGTTAGAAAGGTAAGAATTATCCAGAGTGTTCAGAAATCTTACAGAGGCAGGGCGTTTACTACTCCCCTGGAAAGCTGTGGTAAGTGGGCCACTTTGCAACACCTCCGGCCAATAGTAATTTTTATATCTACTGCTTAGAAACTTGCTGCCTTTAAGAACAAATATACTTAAAAATATATACTGTTCTGATATCAAGGATATTTCTTCTTATATCAAGGTCCCCAAGTGCTTAATTCAGATGCTCAAAACAATTTTAGACTTGAGTATCAACTTGAATAATTGCATAGGAGACCCCAGGTGGACTGGTGGGCATAACAAAATTATCTCCAGAATATATGAGTGTCTTGATAATGTCTTCCTGATACTATCACGTATGGGTATATGCATAGTGGCTAAGTAATGAATGAGGAAAGGAAAGACTTGGATTAAACCTATTCAGAAGCTGCAAGTTATAATTAGATTTGTATGCATTCCTACCTATCTGAATATTTGTCTAAGGAAAGACAAATAAATATATGGAGATATATGAGTGTGCTGAAACCTAAAGATGATATGGTCAATATTCTTAGAAATTGCGAATATTATATTCTTCTTAAAAAAAAATTTTGGGGTCATCTCTGCTGGTGCAATAAGCATGGCATTTATTCACCCATGTGAGAGGAGCTCATTGATTGTGGCCACTAGTGACATTTTCTGTGACTTTTATCTCTCTAAATCACCGAGCTTGTGTTTCCTAAATTGTAAAATGAGACTAAATCTTCTCAATGATTTCAGAAGTTTTGAAAGAGACATTAAAGAGGAAACCCATGGTATATAGAGACCATCAAGTCTGTTTCTGCAACATTCTACAGGAATCTCTAAACCAGAGAGGAACTGGAGGTGAAGAGCTACCTGAGCCAACCATGCAGTCAAGGCTGAATCACAGGAACTTAGAGATGGGAATGAGCTCAGTCCAATCACATAATGCCTGCTATTGTGCTCCAGCTTAGCGAGAAGCCAAATTCAGGAAGCACATTCCATTAGACTAAATAAAGCTTCGATCATGTGTAAAATGTCCAACTTGAATAGGCAGCCATCCTATCACTCATCAGGCTAGATGCATTTAATGGGTGTAATTTCTTCCTCATTTTTCTATGCGTTTATTGTTTCATTTTTATTATAGGAATTTAAGCATCTTATTAAGCTTATTATTTTCTGTTAAGCCTAGACTTAAGTAAATACTGTTCTACAGGGTGTACATGCAAATATGTTTCCTTTAGATTGTCAAAAGAATGGGACAATCTGAGTCAATTTAACTGTGAGATTAGAAAAAAGGAAAAGTGAAAAAAAAAAAAAACTATCAACCACCAAGCCAAAGTAACTGAGGGTGTGCAAAAATCATTTGGGGGGAATTGTAAACTTAAACATTCTCAATTCTGAAGTTCTGATTTTGTCAACTCAAGGTAAAATTCAGAAAAAAAAATTATTTTAAGAAAGCTTCATAATTTTATTTTTATTTTGATACAGGTCAGCATTGCCTTGGGTCTTGGTTACCTACATTAAACTGGTCCTTAAATTGCTTAGAGGAAAAGGAAAGAAGATGAAAATGAATGGTATTTTTTATTCTATTAAGGTCAATTATTTGAAAAAACTGAATGTCAGAAATCGTCTCTGAAACATACTAATTTCAAGATTTAACTTCACGTACCACAGCAGTGGAGCTGCATAGCTTTTCAAGATTGTAGGATCCAGGTCTCAACTGGATTTTGACAAGAGCTTTGGTCCTAAGCAAATGTTCATTAAGTCTGATTGCAGTGAACTGAGAGTAATTCTACCTTTACCATGGCAGATTTTCCAAGGTAATATATGCTACAAAAACAAACAAACAAAAAAAAAAAAAACCTGAAAAAATATGCCTCAAAGTGGAGACTTAGACCCTGAAAAAACGGGTATAGGAAATGGCTTATTGAGTTCTTTTTAGGGGGGATGGTCAAGTTAAAGGTATTTCTATTATACATTCTCCAGAATTTCCCCACATGTAGATCCAGAGCAAGGCAAAGATTCAAGAGAAAATTGTTAGGGAGGTGATTTCAGAAAATGCTGGTGAAAGAGAGGCCAGAGACTAACAAGGGAAGAGAATCAATGGGGGCAGGGGCGGGGGGTGGAGGAGACTTTGTCAAGCAAGTTATCATTGTGGACAAATGAGACTCAACCCTACTGGGGAGGTCTATGAGACATTGTAGAAAATATCCTTTGGGGGTAGCTTTCCTGAGAGGAGAGGGATCTGGAGTATTTATACCCCAACTCCCTCAGTGACTATTTGAAGGTTGCTCCAAGAAAATGTTAATTTCCTGGTACTTTCAGCCTGCCTCTTGCAACCAGTCTTCAGGGACCAGAGCAAGTAAGTCCTAAGGCAAACTCTGGTGGTTGGGATTTGGAGAAATGTGTACTGAAACGGAAAAGACCAAGGATATTGGGGGAGTGCTGAAGACATCAGCTAGAGGGGTTAGGAAAAATTGTCTTTGAAGTCAGCTGCTGTGCTTAGTATAAAGAATGATGAAAGAAAGAACTTGCTAGCCAAAGGCCATTTATTGTATTTGAAATATCTCTTCTGTGAGAAAACCAAGCCAGATTAAGAGAGAACTGGCTAGCTGCTCTGATTACCAACCCCTATGGAACATAAAATTATCACAGTGATAAAGCAGATTTCTGGTACCAATTTACTTGGATTTCAACTTGAGAGTCCTTCTATAAGTGGTAAAATATAAAGTTTTCTTTAATTCTCAAAGCAGAAAATGCCCTCACTGGAAATTTTGAAAGCAATTCTTGCTTGTGGGCTCCATCTCAACTGCAGTTTTTTGCCCCCATCTAAGTGTAATTTTCATGATGCAACCTAAAGTAACTGAGTGTTACCAGAAATAGTTTTAAAGTAAGCAGAAATTCTAAAACTAAAGAAGACA
This sequence comes from Galagoides demidoff, assembly GCA_963574575.1. Classification (NCBI taxonomy): domain Eukaryota; kingdom Metazoa; phylum Chordata; class Mammalia; order Primates; family Galagidae; genus Galagoides; species Galagoides demidoff. Next base: position 25,095 of record CAUYQV010047132.1, read on the forward strand.
TGGCAAAATGCTGTTCACCTAGCATTACACATTTATTTTCTACATGTAGATGGTTTGACATGCCTCTGACTAAAGAGCTATTCAGTTCAGAAAGAAAATGTATTTAAAAAGTGTATTATGAATTTCTCATGTTAAACATAAAGAAAAAGGGAAAAAATATTAATTATAAAAATCACTCCCAAAGTAAGTGATGATTAAAGATGTAGAAAGCATCATCTCAAAGGAATGCCCATTTTTTAGCCCATCAGGAAAAATCTCACGTGATTTCAAATGGCACTTTAGGAAACAGCCAAATTTTGTTGACCAAGTGAATAAGAATCTAGCGTTATTTTAAATGTATTCAGTAACTTCTCTGAAAATGTTAAAGGAGTGTCCACAGCTGCACAAACTATGGCTTTGGAAAGAATTAAAACCACCTCCTTGTTCATAGAGGTCAAACAATTACAGTGCTTATGGACGCCATACCCTAAAGCTACATGAATGGGATCATAGATGAATTTTTGTTTCCACCGGAGATTTGCAACCTCATCAGGTGGATATATGGTAGGAAATAGCATGCCAGATTTAGATTTCATTCTGCCTCTGGTCAGTTCTGAAATTCAGAAGACTTCCTTTTGTGTGCTCTGTGGATGTGAGCAAGCTCTATTTAAGTTTGACACACACAGACACATATACAAGGTATGATTGTTTAATTGTGTCTTTAAATTTAATTTATTCTTGTTTCTACTTTTTGCCCTCCAGCAGTATTTCCAAATTGCTAAAAGATTTCCTGGCTACATTCATTCCTGGGAACACTTTCTAAATTAATTTAGCTTAAAGCTACTACCTTGGCACTGGCACAATTAATATCAAAGGATATTCTAAATTGGGTGTCAGGTTCTCAGAGTTTTCCTATGTTGTGGTCTCAGTTACATATAAGAAACTATGTCATTGAAACTATTGTCAAAAAGAAATATTTCCAAGATGAAAAGAATCCAACTATCAATATTGTAATTTGAATATGGTTATAGTTTTGCAACTTGGACTTATTTTGCTGATTTAGGTACTTTCTGTACTATTTCATTTTTGAGACTAAGAAGTCAAATATAGCTGTGAAATCCTCAAAATTGCCATCGGCTATTGAGAACTTTATGTCTTAATGATAAAACTGCATTTAAAATGTCCAATTTGAAAGAATGAGATGACAAGCTAAGTGGGAATAGAATGAGTTGAGAAAGATATTGATTAAAAGACATGATAGAAGAAAACTATATGTATACCTTGCATGTTGAAGTTATACTCTTTCCCTGTCCCTTTGACTATAGAGGTGGAGAGTGATAGGAAAATACAGAGGGAAGCAAGGAAGGAAAAGAGGAATAGGAAGGTAAAGCAAGAAGGACCAATACTATTTGAGAGTTCATATGATGGAGACAGTAACAGAACAGCATATTTCCCAATCTTAATTTTTATATAAAATGCTGGCATTGGCCAGGATGGTTTTTACACATTCAACTAACTCTTAACCTTTTTAGTTATTTACTTTTAAAGTGAGAATGTGACTTAAACTACAAGCCAGTGAAATACGTGAACATATCAGAGTGATTCTCATATCTTCGGATAAAAATAGCTCCTTGTGAAATTACTTGTGAGAACAAACTGTCTTCCCATGATTTATTTTTTCTTTTCATTTTTTTCTACACAAAGTTCAATTTAGTAGACCATTCAAGCTTCTGAAAAGACTTGAGTAAAATCACCCAGTGGTAGAAACAGGGTGCAGGGCAACCAGGAAAATTGAGAGCTTTTTGTACAAGGAGCTTAATGAGCCATGTTGCAAGTGGACCCTGTCACTGAGCTTGAAAGTACAGGTACTAACTGCACAGAGGCAAACAATCTCCAGGTTGAGGTTGCTAGAGCCATGAGGCAGCATGATACTTCTGCCCATTTTCATCTGAAGGTGGCAGAGTCCATTTCAGAGTAATTAGGACCTGTTTCAAGGATATTTATCATGTAAGTTCATGGAGGACGTGGCCCAGAAACTGGGCCACCTCAACTTCTTGTCCTCACACAAGTACTAGAGAAATATCATCCATCTTGGCCTCTTCTTACAGAGTATTGCTTGTCACAAAGAACACGAGAACCCTTGCACTACCTGAGAGCTGCTCTTGAGTCAGTTAACTAAGTGATATCAGGTGCATGAATTAACTAAGGTCATATGTGTCTCTACTTGTACAGGTTGGTTGAAATAATCACTCACCATTTCTGTAGTGGTTTCTAGGGGCTGTTAACTCCAGTTTGTCCTGAAAGAAAAATACACAAAGAATATAGAATAGTCCTTTTGGCAATAAGTAATTGAATCCCAGTCTAATACTTAACACAAAGGAAATAAGTTTTCTTAAGTACATAATGATTCACCAAACTAGTTAAGTAGTCATAGTCATTCTTAAGACTATTGAGACCAGGTGTCCAGGAAAATCCATGTGGGTTCAGTGTACAATTTGGAGAACTCTCACCTTGAGCTCACACCTATAAGTAACCAACCTATAAGTAACTCAAATCAAGACACAGAGTGTCGCCAAAACCTTGAAAGTTTCGGCATTTTGAACTTTATGCAAATGAGGTTATATGCGAAACTTTCTTGCAATTGGTCACTTCTGGTCAAGATAATATTTGTGAAATTCACTGATGTTGTTGTATATACTTGTAGTTCCTTCAGAGTCATTGATAACACAGTTTTTCATTGTGTAAATATACCA